>CM024760.1:90202257-90460505 GCA_014218235.1 Colocasia esculenta
GTTAGAGGTAGGAGCCAGGCTAGCGAGCGGAGGGAGTGGCATATGTGTCCTCCTCTTAGCTCCCAGCAGCGTGGCTGGGTTGTTGATGTTGTGACGTCATTTTCTTGCCGTGTTTTTAAGTGTTACTCGTTGCCCTAGCCTGTACGATGGTTGTAGCCTAGTTGTGCCTAGTTTCCGTGGGCATCATTGGTTTAGCCTTGTCGGGCCATACTTCTGGTGGTTTCTGCTTTGGTGTTCTCTTAGATCCGCAGTCCCATTCTTTGGTGTCAGTCCATGAGGGCACCGACGTATGTGGTTTCCCGACCTCGTGGTGTGTCTAGGGTCTGGGGTGGTTTTGCTTGTGGGCCCTCGACCTTGTGGATGTCTGAGGTGGCCGTGCTTAAGGTGAGATGTCCTTCTCACATGGTTGCTCTGTGGTCTCCGTGAGACCCCTGTCTCGACGGGCATGCCGAGGCTTATTTCCGTGTTGTGCCTGACTCTGTTGGTTTCTACGGGAGTCGTGTGTCTCATGACCTTGGTTGGTGGTCGTGGCATTGCATTATTCTGTTCCACTGCTGTGTAGTACCTTGCTGTAGGTGTTCCTCGCTTTACAACTTTCTAGTGTAGTTCCCTATTTTTGGAGTTCCTGCTGCTCTGGCTGGTGAGAGACTGATAATCCCTACTAGGCCTTGTTCGCAAGGCTCACCCCTCCTACTCCCTTCAGCTAGGGGCTCGTTGTCGCGGGAGCTCGGGGTCAGACGGCTTGCAGAGGTGGCTGTGGCATCGTATGCTGTTAGCAGCAGTGAGAGTGAGTGTTGTGAGCTCTTGTACTTGAGTGAGTTGACAGTTGTGCTTTGCAAGTTCTCGGGGTATGCCCCTTAAGGGCTGCACCTTTCTTCTTGTACCTGTACTTTTATTTGGGACATGTTGTACATACTTTTGTATATTGTATAGACTGTTATAGTTATTTGAATTTGATGCTTATCTCACTAGACTATTCTTCTAACCCTTTAGGGTCTTCGGATCCATGGGTGAGGTGCGAACTTCGGGGTCCCTGGCTGGGGGTCCGGGAGGTCGGGTCGTTACACTCTCTTCTACAAAAGAGGAACACACAGGGAACAAACCCGCTGCTGGTTATGGCTCAAGTTGCATGCAGACTGAGTGTTTCTCAAAGAATGAGCAAACACAAAAGAATAAAAATAGATCTAATAGAAGAAGAATGGTAGCACTTCTCTCTTTCTGATTCTAAGGTGGACTTCAAGAAATGATCTAAGAATCCTAGTCCACACAACTACAGACTTCTTGAAGGCCTGAGAGCTAGAATGCTTGGAGTTTGTTGCTTGGAACAGGTTGCTGTCTTTTTCTCTTTTCAGATCTTCTGTGTATGTCTCTGCGTGTATATATCTTGTATGTATCTATTTCTTGGTCTTCAAGGCTTCGGCTTCTTTTATGTTGGCTTTATTCTTTAGAATCTTGGATCTATCCGTTTGAAAATAGCCATTTGAAATGTGAACATTCTAACTGAAGGAGACAGCTTGAGAGAAACGACCTCAAGTCTTCTAGCTACTGAATGGCTTGGTTGCTACTTCGGATAGCCTGCATGCATCTGTAGACAGCTGCATTTAGTGCCTGCAAACACCATACCCATGCAAGATCTTTTCTTTTGTCTACTATTAGAATGGTAGCAAATAATATATTGGACAGTAGAAGTAAAAAGTAAGGCATCTAAAATACTTCATTCTGTCTCAGAGAAGAGGTATTATCCTTAAAGTATGCAAGAGTAGCTAGGCATTAAAAGAGAGTTGAACACCTGCTCAGCTTGTAGTGATACTACAGACTACTTTCCTTAAAACATGGAAAACTCTATCAGTTTGAAGGACGCTGGTAGATATCTTGTAAATCAAATAACGGTCAAAGAACATTCTAAAATACAATAACTCCAGGTATGTTCTCATTTAAAGTGATAAACTGAGGTGCAGCTCTTAAGAACTTAAAAGAGTTGAGATGTAAATGATAGCAATTGGATCATTTATAAAGTAATTGAAATAATAGGTGAACTGATGTTCAATGATCAGAAAACAATTTATTATCTTATTTACTAGTAGAAGGAAAATAACACTAAATGATAGGAAGGGTCAACAAGTGTAATAATCGGAATACAACATGATTTATTCACCAATCAGAACACAAAAGTTTAAACAAAGGATTACAACATTAATTGGAACAAAACTTCACCAATCGGTACAGAAAAGTTTAAGCAAAGCCTACTAATATCAATTGAAACGAAACTTCACCAATCAATTGTATAACTGCGACTAAAACTTCGACTGGTCTGGAGTCGAAGTGGCACTTTGACTGGTGAGATTTGATCATCAATCAAAACTTCGACTGGTCACTTCGACTGGTGAGATTTGTTCATCAATCAATATCTAACTTCGACTATCATGGAGTTAGAGTTGTACTTCGATTCTCATAACTTGTTCACTAATCGATGTCTCACTCTGATTGCTCATGATACATATACTATAGTCAATGTGGACTTAGAAAACTTTTCTTACGGAGAATCATCTGTCGATAGACTACCAAAACAAAGATAACATGTGTCAACGTGAGTTCAATTATGTGTCGACACAGTCTGCCTATAAGTTGACATAGAAGTATAATAAAAATATGCCTTTAACATAAACATGGAATTTTGTCTTCAAGTAAGTTTTATTACAAGCAATCAGATGAATTTGTTAATTGATGAATATTGTAAAAATGATTTTGTCATTTTCAAAAATAGTAAATAATGCTTTTGCATAAACAAATGCACAGCATCTCCTACTTCATTACATTCACTGATGACCTCTTAAGGTTTTGACATGTGTATTTAATGAAGTACAAGTTCGAAACCTTTGGGAAATTTAGGGAATACAAGAATGAAATGGAGAAACAAATTGCAAACAGTATCAAGACTCTTTGATCAGATCAGGGAGGAGAATACTTAAGTATATAGTTCACCCAATTCCTCAAGCTACGTTTGGTATTTGGATAGACTGAGGATAGAGTGAGGTTATCCTCAAAATTTTGACGATAACCTCACTCTATCCCCACTCTATGCAAATACTAAACATAGCTTCAGAGACCATGGGATACTATCTCAATGGACTCCTCCTCATACATCTCAGCTCAATGGTGTAGCGGAAAGGAGGAATCACACACTGTTGGACATGGTTTGGTCCATGATGAATTTTGCTGACCTCCCTTATAGGGCAAGGCTTGTGGCTAAAAGATATCTTCAAAAACAAGGTGTTGGCTATGACAAAACCTTCTCACCTGTTGCCATGCTGAAATCCATCAGAATCTTATTGGCCATTGCAACATACCATAATAATGAAATATGGCAGATGGATGTAAAAACTACATTCCTAAATGAAAACCTCGAGGAAGAGGTTTATATGATACATCCTGAGGGATTCATTTCCAAGGAAAGTCAAGATAAGGTGTGCATGTTGGTTAGGTCTATTTATGAACTAAAGCAAGCTTCTCGAAGTTGGAACATAAGGTTTCATGAGGCAATCAAATCTTATAACTTCCTTAAGAATGAAGATGAGCCTTGTATGTACAGGAAAGTAAGTGGGAGCGCTATCACCTTCTTGGTGTTATACGTGCATGACATCCTTATCATTGGGAATGATGTAGGAATGTTATCCACAGTGAAGGCTTGGTTATCAAAGAATTTCTCTATGAAGGACTTGGGGGAAGCATCCAGTATTTTGAGAATTCAGATCTATAGAGATAAATCTAAGAGGATGCTTGACTTGTCGCAATCCAAGTACATAGACACCATTGTCGGAAGATTTGGCATGAAAAATTCCAAGAGAGGTCTCGTACCAATGAGACATGGAATTTCACTTTCTCGGAGTATGTCCACAAACATTCTAGAAGAAAGGGCAAACTTGGATAGGATTCCCTATGCCTCTGCAATAGGGTCTATCATGTATGCTATGCTATTTACTAGACCCGATGTAGCGCATTCTCTATGTGTTACGAGTAGGCATCAGGAAGATCCAGGTTTGGAACACTCGAAAGTAGTAAAGTGCATCCTTAAGTACTTGAGAAGGACCAAGTGTGGACACCAAATTCTGGACCATAAGCCTAGCCATATTTCTTGTTCTTATAGTGTGCCCCAAGTTGGTCACTCTCTTAAGCACATTTGTTAGCTTATTTTGAGCCCATTAAGCCCAATTAGGGGTGTAAACGGTTTGAGTCGAGCCGAGTTTTATTCTGCTTGAACTCGAGCTCATTTATTTTTGATGGGCTCAAAACTCGTCGAGCATCTCCAACTGATACTAGAACTCGACTCGTTACAATTTTTTTAAACTCGACTCGATGAGTGGCTCGTTTAAGTATTCGAACTCTTAATGAGCTCGGGCTATAACTCAAACTCAAAATCGAGCTTAAAATCAAACATTTAAATAATTTTTATTTTTTAAAATAGGCTCATGGAATTGAAGCCCAATAGCAAAATCGAAATGAATATTTAAATAATTTAAATATTTTAATAAATATTTAAATGAGTTCAAAATATTAAACTCTATTTTTAGATGATAAATTCTCATCTTGGTCGAAAGCCAAAAGATTTTTTTTCCCCTTATTGATTTGTTCGATGGCTTAAAAGAGGGTTGCAGGGTCCCTTTTGTAGGCAACCAAAAGCGCATGTTTCCTCCCATATCCAATATGGGATTAAATGGACGAACTAGTGCTGCCTTGGGTCTACAAAGATGGCCAGTGTTGGGGTGGGCAGGGTGGGCGAGGGGTGCAAGGGATAGGCAGCCAAAGAAT
This sequence comes from Colocasia esculenta, assembly GCA_014218235.1. Classification (NCBI taxonomy): domain Eukaryota; kingdom Viridiplantae; phylum Streptophyta; class Magnoliopsida; order Alismatales; family Araceae; genus Colocasia; species Colocasia esculenta. The sequence continues at coordinate 90,207,064 of CM024760.1, forward strand.
GCCACTGTAGGTACCGCGGTTGGCGTCCGGCTGCGGGTACCGCAGTTGGCGTTCGGCATTGTCGGGGAGGGCCGCTTCTACTCAAGGGGTGCCTATGCACGAGGAGGGAAGCTCAAGGTGTTCTAGGTGGGAAGCTAGAATCGCCGTCAGAGCCGTCGTCGGGACCTCCATTCAACACTGCGGAGGGTTCACGACGATCGCCAAGAACTTTGTGGGGCCGATGGCGGCGTCCCTTGGCCGTACAGCTCGCGCTGAGTTGCACCTACACAGACGCGTCGCAGCGTCGGGAGGAAGAAGATGAACTCGACGGTGCCTACGAACCCTGGAAAACCTATTTTGATACATATGCCCTTATTCTATTGATATTATTAAAATTAGATTATCTATAAATACTTTATTTATATAATTTGTGCATGTACCCTCTAATATTTAGTCTTTTATATTTAAGTCCTCAAAAACATTTCATACTTTAATAATAACTCTATAAAAATAACAAGTTAACATTTATTTTAATAACAAATGTTTAAACAAATTGTTAACGAGTGTTTAAAGGAATCCTTATCGAGTAATCGAGCTCTTAATGAGTAATTAAACGAGTTGTTCACGAGCATAATCGAGTCGAGCTCACATGTGTTCAAACTTGGCTCATTTATGAATCGAGTTTTTTGTTGTTGTTCAAAATCGGCTCATTAATTAAATAAATGAGTCAAACTGATCTTTTATCTGTTCTCTCCATGTGCATATTTGATGTTTTAAAGTTGACAAAATGAGTTCCTATTGAATCAATTGGCCATGTATACTATATGTGTTTGTATGTGTGATTATTAAGGAAGTTCATGATTCACTTAACTATGTTCCAAAATATATGTGCAAATGAGCTTTACAGGGTTTACATAGTGTCTAGAGTACACATATAAGAGACCAAGGTGAGTGGTTAACTTTTTCACATGTTAGAATTCGAATTGACTTGATTTCTGCACTTTTGCAGAAAATCGATCGACCGACCTGAAGAAACTGGTCAACCGATTATGGGAAGCCTTTTGATTGATGAAGGAGCTTCCGATTGATGAAGTCAAGCTCCATTCAATTGAAGAACGAGGGACCAATTGATTGAAGAACAAGAGGCTAATCGATTGAAGAACAAGGCCCAATCGATTGATGACCAAATAGGAAATCGAACGACCGATTTGAGGACTTCGGTCGACTGACCTAGCCAATGTTGTTTTGCGTTGGGACAGTCACAAAGTCGATCGACCAACTTGGCAAAATCAGACGACCGATTTAGTGTTGTTTCTGAAGCAAACAAAGAAGAAAACCAGTCGTGAAGCTAAGTCTAGAATCAGATGACAGACCTAGAGAAATCGATCGATCGATTACGGAAACATAGTTTCCATATTTAGATTGGTCTCTTTCCAAGTTTGGATTACGACGAGATTTCCTTGATATTCACGACCAAGATCGAGTCTTTGGCAAGTGGATATATAAAGGGAGGCCTTTCCATGTGTAAAAGTGCGACGACCCTCCTTATACCGGTACGATTATACCAATCCACGTCGGTATAGTGAGTCTCGTCACAGTGGGACATTTACCCAAGCACTAACACACATGATTGAGATGTACACAAATATGAATACAGAGTAGTGGAAGTAAAAGAACTATTGTCTTTTCATTTCATCATCCACATTAACATACATGATCCATATAGCAATTTAAGGAACTAAGTCCACATAATGAAATACAAAATTCAAATTACATTGTTCATCCACAATTTACATAAGCTTCAATTTCATAAGTCTCAATTACATACTATGAAAGTAAGATACAATGATGGTGACTCCACAACACTCTACTCTCCTTGCTCGGAGTCGCTCTCAACGGTCTCCTCCAAGAAGTAGGGTCACCTGCTAAACCTGTACGCCGAAGTAAGAGTGAGTCAAAAAGACTCAGCAAGTAAACTTCATACACTATACATGCATACATCACAAGTAGGCCATTCATTCAATTTTATTAATCAAAACATGTAGCATGGTTGTACAATAATGGAAACAACTTGTCATGATATTTCTACATAATTCACAACACATGATACATGGTTTATGTCATTCCAAATTAAAATACATAACACATGCTTTCTACTTATCTATCCACATGAGAGCTACATTCACCATTTAAGCTACAACATGATAGCAATTTAGCATGGGATTTTCACACACATAAAAGGAAAATACTCCCAACATGGATTCTACATATTTTTGTACATGTAAAACATTGTTATAACACATTAAGGTTGTTGTTTTGACATGAATCCCACATTTCCATAACATGAATCACACTTTCACATTCTAACACATTTGTTTCACATGTTTACACAATTGCACATTCACATTGTTTACTTTTACACATTACACATATACACATGTTCACACTACACAATTTGTACATATACATATTCACATTTTCACATTTAGATGTCGTGACTCATAGTCCAAACCACCACTAGAAGGACACATTCACATCACATAACACATAACACATAGACGCCACCTAGGCAACATAGTGACGGCCCTTGGTACTGCGCAGACCGGGAGAAGAACTCTCCACCCTAACCAGTGGTACTTGTCCACCTCCTGGATTTCATCCTAATGCCCATAGGATTTTAACACATTGAACCTTCCCGTGGGGACTTTTTCACGGTACGGTTCCACATCCCTCTATGGAAGCAGTGTCACACACGGCACAATTTACACATTTCGATTTTTAACACACACACATTTCACCCAATTTACGCATTACTTACGTTGTCGTTATTAAGCACATGGTTCAGTTTTTCCTAATTCATGGTGCTACTATTTGACAGAGTTTAAACACACAGTAATTTACACTAATCAGGTTGAAAACACATAATCAAACCATAATCATGATAGCATGCATTAATAGCTCATTTTCACATGGAATTTCACAATATAACTGTTACCCAAATCTCATGAAAATTTAACCACACACTGGTTGCAGGGGTTAGACCACTCATGCAATTTTCACATTTTTCGAAATTACACAGAATTTGCAGAAAATGAAACAATCATTCATATGCCATTAATAATTTAGTTATCATGGAAGCACAACATAAATGTCAGATTTGGTAGTTCTCAGACCTGTACCTAACATGCACATTATCACCGAATTTGTCTTCGAATTTATCTCACATCATACTATTTATTGTGATTTTTACATGACCCTACACATGCTTTCTCATTTCATTACCGAAATTGTAATAAATCACATGATCATGGGAAAATTTCCAATTTTGCAGAGCATGGACTGACATACATACACATGGTCTAGAAAATTTATGGCTGTCAAATTCCTTACGAATCATGTGAACAGTAGACTAACACAACCAAGGTCTCATCTAACATGCATTTTTCATAAATGTAACCATTTACACTATTTACAGAAATTCACAAAATCTCACAACGCATTCCACCATTCATAATACATAGTATATAACGTTTACAATATATCCTCATGCGCAAAAAACTTCGGAAATTAATCATATATACGGAAGAACAGCTCACTGTTCTGTCCTGAAGAACTAAACGGCAAAGGCTAGCCGTTCAAAGGGGTTAACGGCAACATCGTCTGCCGCCAACTGAAGAGCTTAACAGCAAGGGATCTTTCCGTTAGGTTCCTGTCTGTGCAAAACACAGACCGAGCTCCAAAGAAAGGGTGAATGTGGGGGATCCAGGACACGAGTAAAATCCTATAAAATATCTAAGACTTACTGGACATATACATGCATCATGGGGATGGGTTACTTGCCTTTAGAAAAATCTCCAGGGGATCTAAATGGCTGTTGAAGCTCTCCTTGGGCAGTGCCAAGAAGCCTCCAAAACACCTCCACTCTGGCTTCTGTGATGATCCTCGCAGCACACCAGAGCCGGGGATGTGTAGCCTGATGTCAAGGGTTCCTCCTTGTCGAAGTAGATCGCCGGAAGAAGCCACCAGTCTTCAGATCTCAAGGCTCAAAGTTCTGTTTTCACACAGGGACTTAGGGTTTCTAGGTTTTCTTTGCCAAGAGACAAAGGGGTCTCTTCCAGCTTCTAAGGGGTGTTTCTACATAAGTCTAGGCTTGGGGCATGCGTGGGCAGGTCTGATGGAGTTGAGAGCCGTTGGGAGACATCTCCCCAATCAGTGAGCAAGCCAACCCGGAATTTCGGGGTCTGCTGTGCACAGAAAATCAGAGAAGGACGTCCACATCCATGGCCGTTTACCTCATTGTTGGCGTCCATCGACATGGACGTTTACTCAACATGGATGTCCATCCATGTTGACGCCAATTTGCTCTTCGGCCAGAGCATTAAACCATGCAGAAAACACATATACGCTATATATATATACCTGCAATATATATAGTATAGTGTACACACTACTACACCATGCAAACAACAATATACATCTAAACATACGCATGCATACATAAGTACACCTAGCTAATATGTACGTAGATATCTACATATGCATACATAATATTTACACACAAGCGCGAATCCACACACACAACAAAATAAAAGGACAAAATTTGAGGGCCTTACACACTCTCCCCCTTAAGGAAACTTCGTCCTCGAAGTTTAAACAACACTACTCGAACAAATGAGGATACTTCTTCTTCATCGCATCCTCAAGCTCCCAAGTAGCCTCCTCTCGCGAGAAGTTCCGCCATAGAACCTTCACTGATGTAATACTCTTGTTCCGGAGATGCTGGACCTTCCTGTCAAGAATAACTACTAGCTGCTCCACATATGACAGATCTGGCTGGAACTCCACTGGCTCGTGACTAATAACATGAGACGGATCTCAAACATACTTCCTGAGCATAGATACGTGGAAAACGGGATGAACACTAACTAAATCCGGAGGCAAAGCTAGCTCGTAAGCCACGCTACCTAAACGCCTGAGAATCTCATACGGGCCAATGAATCTGGGACTTAATTTGCTATGCCTGCCAAACCTGATGACACCTCGAGTAGGCAAAATCTTCAAAAAGACATGCTCACCCACTGTGAACTCCAAATCCTTCCTCCTGTTGTCGGCGTAGCTCTTCTGCCTATCCTGTGCCGCAACAAGCCTCTTCCTGATAAGCTGAATCTTATCCGAAGTCTCCTGAACTAACTCCGGACCGATCAACTGCCTATCGCTGGTCTCCTCCCAACATAAAGGAGATCTGCAAGGCCTTCCATACAACGCCTCAAATGGAGCCATACCAATGCTCGCATGAAAACTGTTGTTGTATGCGAACTCCACTAGAGGTAAATGGCGCTCCCAATCATCCTTCCAATCCAGTACACACGCCCTCAACATATCCTCGAGCGTCTGGATAGTCCTCTCAGACTGTCCATCTATCTGGGGATGAAACGCCGAACTGAGCTTCAGCTCCGAACCTAAAGCATCCTGAAGACCCTTCCACAACCTCGAAGTAAATCTCGGATCTCGATCCGAAATGATCGACTTCGGCACACCATGCAATCTAATAATGCTACTGACATACAATCTAGCCAAGCTCTCTACTGACTGCTTCTTCTTCATAGGCAAGAAATGCACAGTCTTCGAGAATCTATCTACGACTACCCAAATCGAGTCATTACCCCGTCTAGATCGAGGCAAACCCGAAACAAAATCCATAGTGACAGTTTCCACTTCCATACTGGGATTTCCATCTTCTGCATAAGACCAGATGGTCGCTGCCGCTCGGCCTTCACTTGCTGGCACACTAAACACCTAGATACATAATCCGCTACATCCCTCTTCATGCCGGACCACCAAAAGGACCTCTTCAAATCCTGGTACATCTTAGTGTTACCCGATGAATAGAGAATCTCGACCTATGAGCTTCTGCTAAAACATGCTCACAGACATCTACAATGTCAGAACACATACTCGGTGGTGGAATCTAATCACACCATCCTCATCACGAGCAATGTCTGCCTTGCCCACTAACTCTTGGAGTCTAGGGTCGGCTTTCTATTGCTCGATCACCTCATCCAACACCGAAGACCTACGGGACAACTGAGCCACAAAAGCCTGACATAAGGGCTCTAACTCAGTCATCGAGCACGCCGCATCCTCCAACATCTTCCAATCCTGCTGGAGCGAAGACCTCCTCCTGCTAAGAGCATCTGCTACGACATTCGCCTTTCCTGGATGATATTGAAGATCGAAGTCGTAGTCCTTGAGGAACTCAATCCATCTCCTCTGCTGTAGGTTTAGTTCCTTCTGGGAGAAGAGATACCTCAAGCTCTTATGGTCAGTGAACACCTTAAATCTGACACCATAAAGATAGTGCCTCCAGATCTTTAGTGCATGAACCACTGCCGCAAGCTCCAAATCATGAGTCGGATAGTTACGCTCATGCTCCTTCAATTGGCGAGAAGCATACGTCACTACTCTTTCTTGCTGCATTAGTACACAGCCTAAGCCAATCCGAGATGCATCCGTATAAATGGCAAAACCTTCAGCACCACTAGGTAATACCGATACCGGGGCGGAAGTAAGTTTAGCCTTCAATAATTGAAAGCTACTCTTACATGTCTCGGACCACACAAACTTCACCCCCTTTCTGGTAAGCTGAGTCAATGGGGCGGCGATGGATGAAAATCCCTCAATGAATCGCCGATAGTAACCAGCCAAACCAAGAAAACTACGAATCTCTGAAGGGGTCTTGGGGGTCTCCTAATCCATAATTGCCTGGACCTTTGCTGGATCAACTGCTACACCAGCACCGGAGATAACATGCCCAAGAAAATGAACCTCACACAACCAAAAATCGCTCTTGCTGAATTTTGCATACAGCCTGTGCTCACGGAGAACCTCTAATACTACCCTGAAATGCTGAAGGTTTGTGGCCTCATCCGAGAGTAGACCAACACATCATCGATAAATACCACAATAAAACTATCTAAGTATGGCCTAAAAACCCTATTCATGAGATCCATGAACACTGCAGGGGCGTTGGTCAATCCGAAAGGAAGGACCAAAAACTCATAATGTCCATAACGGGTTCTAAACGCCGTCTTGGACACATCCTCACTCCTAATCCTCAACTGATGATAACCATTTCGCAAATCGATCTTAGAAAAGACTGATGCATTTTGCAGCTGGTCAAACAAATCATCAATACGAGGTAAGGGATACCTGTTCTTCACTGTCACTTGGTTTAGCTTCCTATAATCGATGCATAACTTAAGTGATCCATCCTTCTTCTTTACGAATAAGATAGGTGCGCCCCAAGGGGAAACACTAGGGCGAATAAATCCCTTAACTAGCAATTCTTGCAACTACTTCCTTAACTCGGCTAACTCCGCAGGTGCCATCCGATATGGAGCCTTCGAGATAGGAGAGGTGCCCGGAAGCAACTCTATGATGAACTCTATCTCTCTATCCGGTGGCATTCCAGACAAATCATCGGGAAAGACTTCTGGAAAATCCTGCACTACCTCGATCTCTGCAAGAGTAGGTGACTCACCAGCCTCGGGTACTAACACTACGCTGGCAAGAAAAGCGTCACAACCCTTGTTTACCATGCGCATCGCCTTCATGGCAGAGATGACCAACTTTCCCACCAAGTTTCTTGGCAAGGGATGAGAGAACTCGTCCTCACCAGGAATGCGGAAAACAATCCTCTTCCGACGACAATCTACTAACGCATAGTGCTCCTCTAGCCAATCTAGACCAAGAATAGCATCAAAGTCCTTCATCTAGCAAGAAGAAACACCCTTCTAGGACTCTATCCTCAATACACACAGGTAACGATGAATACACTTCCCAGTCGATACTGTACCCGCGGGTGTGTGTAAAGACAACGGCCTTCTAAATCTTCATACTCTATGCCTGACTCTAGAGCTAACTGCCTAGCGAACCGCTCGGAAATGAACGAGTGAGTGGCACCCGTATCGAACAAAACCCGAGCGTGCACACCTAGAAGTAAAACCGTACCTTCGGTAACATGCTCCGCCTGCTCGGCATCCTCTCGTGCTAGGGCAAACACTCGAGCTGGGGCTCGAGGCCTTCCTGGTCTTCCTGTAGCTGGCGCTGCTGTTGCTACCGCTGCTGGGGTTGGCGCTCCGCACTGGACTCCCTGCTGAAGTCTCGAACAATCCTTGATCTTGTGGTCGCTGCTCCCGCACTTCAAGCATTTTCCCGCAACCATCCAACACTCCGTGCCACCGTGTGTCTTCCCGCAATGGGGACACTCCTTCTTCACACCAGGGGAACGTTGAGAAGGTACCTGAGTACTGCTGGCTGCCACTGGACGCTGCGGTGTCTGGTATGCTATCTTCTTCTTATCCTGCCACTGGCAAGGGGACGCAGGTCTCTTCTGCAAAGCTTTCTTCTCCTCGAGGTACTGCTCCATTTCACCCTCATGCCTACAAGCAGCGCTAAGGGCCTCATCCAAGGTACGATGATCGAATGCCACTAGCCTCGTCCTCAGTGATGGCTTAAGGCCCATCACAAACTTCTTTGCCTTCCTGCGCTCATCAGCTACTATGTGAGGTGCATACTTAGATAACTCAGCAAACCTGGCCTCATACTCGAGTACAGTCTTGGAGCCCTGAGTCAAGGAAAGGAACTCCTGCTCCATCTTGTCCTGGATATGCTCGAAGACGAACTTGGCCCGAAAGAGCCTCACGAACTCGTCCCAAGCAACATCAATAGCACCGTCCTCAAATCGGGTACGCAGTAAGGAAGCCCACCACACATCAACTCTCTCCTGCAACACAACCTTCATAAGCACCAACTAATAGCTCTAGTTTAACAGGTAGCAAACATATAAAACTAACACATACCTGTAGCATATAGGTGGCTAAAGTGACCTTGTCCTCGTCCGCACACCTAACAGCCCGAAGATTTTCTCGATCTCCCTCATCCAGCTCTCAGCTAGTAATGGGTCGCTCTCCCCCTTAAAAGAGGGTGGCAACATCCTCTTGAATTTTTCCATGATGGAGGGTCCACCATGGTCCTGAGCCTGGGGAACTGGAACCTGGGCCTGCTACAATAGACAACAAGCAATGCATATTCAACACAACATCATGCAATTAATAAAACAACTACTCTTTATTTTTATTATTCCAACCTGAGCCTCCATCTGAGCCTGAGTGCAGCCTGGGTGTGAGCCTGCGTCTGCATGGCCTGCACTAGACCCTGCATGAACACTCCATAATCCACAGGTGGTGGTGGGGGAAGTACATAACCCTGAGGTGCCGGGGCCTGCTGCTCATCTTGGTCCTCATGCCTAGGCTTATCTCTCCTCTTCTTGCCATCACGAGTAGGTACACCACCACGTCTACCGCGTGAAGCCATAAGCTGCAATTAATTTAATCACTATTAGAAACTACGTTATTTAGTCCCTAACCACTTTCTTTCTATCTTTCATTCATTATAATCAATTCTACACATGTGGACAACTCTATAAAGACTTAGCATGTAATGGAGATGAGGGACGTATGTATATTTATGTACAATCTCAACCAGGGTCTTGTAGACACCCGATTGGACTAATGGGTCGAACCACATTTCTTGCTATCTTAGTGGGCCCCTATTGGGTCAATCACCTTGAGCCCATCATTTGCCTTGATTTGAGCCCATTAATCCCTAAAAATGCCTTGAAATCCCGAAATCTATCATTTGAAAGAGTCCTTAGAGGATTTGACTCCTGTTTTAGCATGGGGTAAAGAGAATAATCCAAAATAATCGGATTCCTTGTCGCGACGCATCATGGCGCCGCGTGACTCTAGTCGCGACGGGTTAGGCCGCCGCGACAGCCCATGCATATCCATGCATGTGGGCAATGCTGTCGCGTCCCCCCGCACCGTCGCGTCTCTAGTCGCGACCCCCGCGATCTGACGCAACAAGACCGAGATCTCTGGCCTCCATAACCACATCCTATTTATCCTCCCATGCACTTTGACTTGGTCCAAGAGGTTTATCCCGACCCTTGAGCACTTTTTCGGCCCTAGGGACTCTCCCAAGCTCCCTAAGGACTCTATATCCGATTTTGATAGAGCTTTATCCCCATTTTTAATTTCCACATTTTTTTGAGGAGATAATACCCAATTTTCTCACTCCAAGCTCATATAAGCAAGGCCCCTCCTCATGGACGAGGGGAGCCTCATAATCACCCGAAGGGCTGCCAAAATTTCCTATGAACAAGACTTGCACGCAGACATTCATTCCACTCATTTCCCTTACATTCCACTCCTCACAACTCACTCATTTCACCATCAATGGAGCAAGGAACGTGAAGAGGGCGACTTCAGCAATCTCCTGGATCTCTTGGCACATCATTGGAGCTGCATCCACGCCAGGAAGTCTTCCTAATGGGGCTCATCATCTCCTCTCTCCCTCTTTTCTATTTCTACATGCATTTTATGTTCTTTTTAAATAGAGCACATCTATCATCCACTCACGTTTTCCCACACCCACAGGGGTTCAAAACCACCCCAGGTGCGTTCCCACCATGATCCTCCGTCCCATTTCGTCTTTTGGAATAGATACTACACTTTATATGTTCTAATAGGGTCTTTTCTTTGTGTTTTCTTTTGATTGGCAGGCAAGCAAACAAGGTCTATGAGAAGCTCTGGTACTGGCCGGCTGGAGGACTAGAAGAAGGTCACTACAACAATCTCCCGCATTTAGAGAACGCGACGGCCTTCGGGTGACGCGACAAAGACGCGTCGATTCCACTGACACGATAATAGAGACGCGACGGCCATGACGACCGCGACACCAGGTCAGTCTCCTGTCTCTTCCCATTTTCCTAGTTTAAGTTAGCCATCGTCTTTCTACATCATTAGGCAACTTATCTAGGTGGCGATCACATCCTATTTTCCATGCTATCATATTTGATATTCATGTCTGTGTCGAGGGGAAGCACAATCCCTGTGATTACACCTTTTGGCGATCACGGTGGGACCTTCATTGCACCCTCGTAGATTTTGATTGATTGCTTGCCATGTTTCCTTGTTTGTGTATCGTTATAGTGTCTTGTTAGGGTTTGTTCTTCATTCCCTGCTTTTTCCCGCTCTGTCCTTGTCGCGACCGATCGCGGTGTCTCGATAGGGTCGCGTCGCAGGAGGGGGACGCGTCATCAGGTTGGTGCTTCCTATTCCCTGTGTCCTCCTTGTTCGATGCCCATGAGAGCATGCGTCTTTCTTATGGTGCCTAGATCATGTTTGCTCGCGTTTCTGTCCGATAGTATCCTGTTAGGGTTCGGATTTTTTTCGTTTAGTTTCATCAGTAAGTTTCTCAGTTCCTATCGCGGTCGGAGAAGCGGACGCGACAAGGTCGCGGCTGGGACAGGCGACGCGTTAACAGGTTTGCTTTGTGTGGTATTGCTTTCATCCAGGTATCGGTTTCTGTCTGCTCTGTTGTATCATTATAGTTTCTCTTGGTGTTCCTTAGTTTGGTAGGACAGTCTGTTTGAATTGGGTTGGTGACTCAGTGTGTTTTCGGGCCTCTGTCCTTATCGCGGCAGCCCGCACTGTCGCGATAGGGTCGCGACGTATCTGGCCATCGCGACTCTGCCCGAGGACTTCTATTGTCACCCTGTTTGCTCCTCATCTCCATGCTTGCATACGTTTGGTCCCTTTCATATGTTGTTCATCCCATTTGGTTAGATTCCCCCTTGGTTGAGTGAGTCCTCTCACCTACGAGCACTCTTAGGCTGACTCGGGCCCGCCTTCCGAGGACCTCCGTAAGTCCCCGTGGCCGTACGCACGTTGCGGTTCGCCGGGCTGGTTGTACCCATTGTATCCTTAGTTTGAACCACCCTCGTGTGAGTGTGTACCACCCCTAGTCATACCGGAGCACTTGAGGCCATTCCTATCAGGGACCTCATGACCGAGTGACATCTCCTTAATCAATTCACTTAAAAGGTCAAGTTCGAATCTTAGAAATTTGCGTTGTAAGCATGATAACTTGAGTGCTTTGATCCCCCTTCTCCTATCTGTCTTTCTTGTTGTGCTAGAGTTTAGGTGTGTCCCCCAAATTGGTTGGGAGGGTGTATGCGTCATTGTTTAGGGAGATCGAGTCAGTCCCCTCCAATCCTCGTGATGTATCATAATCCCCTCTTCGACATGGACCAATTTCGTGTCCTTGCGACGATGCCCTACCCCTTGGTTTGCTCGAGGAAGTGGCCCAACCTTCCATGGCCACTCTCCCGGGCATATCCAGCCTCCCTCCATTACCGGGATCCAATCCCGTCCCCTTCGCCTCCCGGGGATGATGACCCACTCTCAATTCAGCCAGCTGCTTCCTCACCTCACTCCGGACCAAGTCCGAGAGTTCATAGCTGCTGCAAGGGGAACAACCTTTATCTCCCCGGGGTCAAAACCCAGCCCGACCGGCGGAGTCCTCCGTCCGCGTCGCTTCAGCCCCCCACCTTTCTTCGTCTGGGGCAGACCCTACGCCTCTCCGCCCTCGGGCCATTCATTTTTCAGAACCAAGCTACCTCCCCCCACGAGAAGTTCGGCCTCGGTCTCCTCCCACTACATATTATACGGCCGAACCAGCTCCTCTCCCTCGCGAGAGGTCTCACTCCTTTGAGCAGCCACGCTCCCTTGTCCCTACACATCAAATCCAATCTCCTTCCGATTTCTTGGCGGAGTGGACAAGTATGAAGAAGGAGCTTCATGACCTCGGAGGCAAATTGATCCTCGGAGATAGCTGACATTGCCCTCCCGTCCTTCCAATACCTCCGGGTGCCTCCCCAGTCCGAGCTCCCTGTATATCGTCGATACTCTGGGGTAGGGGACCCCTATGTTCATCTGAAGGACTTCGTCTATGAATCGGCGCCGCACAAGTACGACCGCCATCTCATGGCATATCTGTTCAGAAAATCATTAAATGGTTCGGCCTTGGAATGGTTCTATTCTTTGCCTCCCAAGGAAGCCGAGGACTTCCAAATCGTCCAAGAAAGGTTTCTGCAGCAGTTTCAGGATCGGGTGGGACCTGAATACTCTTTTGTGAATTTGGGCCGAGAGAGAAGAAGCCAGAAGAAGATTTCTCCACCTATGCCGACCGGTGGCGCTCATTGGCCGCCAAGGTCCGTTGCCCAATGCCTGAGGAGGAGAAAATAAAGCTGTTGATCTCTAATGCCACACCCACCTACCGAGCCATTTTGGCCATGAAAGACATCTCTACCATGCACCAATTGTATAGTCGAGCCCGTTTCATCCAAACCCAACTCAAAGACTCACCTATACATTCCATGTTCGAGCCCCAAGGCCCCCCACTATGCCAAGAAGCCGCAAGGCCCAGTCACCGAGGGGATCCAGACCAATGAACAAGTAGGTGCCGTTAGCAACCCTCAAGGCCCAGTAGGTAGGTCCCCCTACACCCAACAAGCCCAACAGTCTTGGAACAACAACAATAGGCAACCACTTCCCCAAGGACAAAATCCTCCTCAAGACCAGCGCCAATACTCCCAAGTCCCTCCACCACAAAATGGCTATGCACCCAGGAAACCCAATGGGCCCAAGAGAGAGCCCAATACCCTCCATTGCCTGAGTCTCTAGCTGATGTCTTTGCAGCCCTCATGTCCCTAAATGCTTTAAGACTCCCTCCTGAGAAGGCGAATGGAATATGGCGGCCGATCAAACAAATACTGCGTCTATCATCGTCATCCGGGCCACAATGTGTCCGATTGCTTCCAATTCGGGACATGATATACGATCTCCATGAGCAAATCAAATTGATTGGGCAGAAATGAAGAGGTTGATCCAAACTCTGAGGGACCAGCAAGGCCAGAGGCAACAGCAGCAGCAACAGAGCGACAGCAGCCGCAGCAGCAACAACAACAGCAACAACAGCAACAGCAATACCAGCCTTTCCAACAGTAATACCAGCACACCAGCAATAGCAGCAACAGCAGCATCCGCAGCAGCCGGCGAACGACCTGGGCATAGTCCGTAACCCCATGCCACAACATCAACCTGCTCCGAACCCTCAACCAGCTCCGCCGCCTCCTCCGCCTGCGCATGTTAACCCCGTTGTCCACCATCCACCACCGGAAGCCCAGTGGGTCTTCGATGACGATCATGAGGTAGGCCAACTCCTGGTATTTCTCACGTCACGCCCACTGTTCCCGCACCTGCATCCACCACGCCTCCTTCCCTCACACCCCACATTGCCGCCATCACCTCACCATTATATTCCCCGTCACCTCACCCATCATTCCTCCACCAAGCAACACCCCTTTCTCCCCTATGCCAGCACCTCTACTAGCCAACCCCTCTATCCTTGATACCACAACCTCTCCACTCCACCATAACCTTGCCCTCTGGAGCGGGCGAATGTTTCATCGGATGTATCCTAACGCATCCATGCCTATGCCAGGTCAGCAAACCAACAATCAGCAGCAACAAGATACAGAAAGATTGATCCGGCATCGGGAACTCAAATGACATCTTAAAGCACCTCGATCAGACTCCCGCCAAGATCTCCATATTGGAGCTCATTAAGAGGTCACAGACTCATCAAGACGCTCTCAGAAGCTTTCTTGCAAAGGGTCATGGTCAGCGAGGACATGAATCCAGACAACCTGCCCTCAGTGCTCTCAATAGTAAACAGAGGACCCACCATTACCTTTTCTGATGGCGAGTTGGCTGCCCCCGAGGCCAGGAAAATGCCCTGTGTGTGACACTCACCATAAATAAAGTGGCGGTCGATGCGGCTCTGGTGGACACAGGAACTTCCATTAATGTATGTCCACTAAGCACTCTTAGAGCTTGCAACATATCGGAACGTCAATTGTAGCCCACGCCTACCACTATTGCTGCATATGACAATTCGCGACGTGCCTGTCACGGGGTCATCACTTTGCAAGATGAATTAGGCCCTCTCTTCATGTCTGTGGAGTTCTATGTGCTGAACATTGATCACACCTACAAAGCCATTTTAGGGCGCCCATGGATCGAATCGTTAGGGGCGGTACCCTCTACAGCACATCAGTGTCTGAAGTTCCCCTTTCAAGGAAGGATAGTCAAGGTCAAGAGTGTGACCACAACGCATACAGTCGAAGCCGTTGAGAGAGTGCTGCCATCAGTATGGCCGTCCAATAAGCCCATAATCTCAGTGCTTGATGTTAACTACACTTGGGCCTATACTTTCTCTTCAAATCGCCCAATCTCCTCCTATGATGGCAGTCAGGAAGGATGTGAGCAAGAATACAAAGGGGTGGGACATCATGTTCAGACTGGGTTATCAGTCAGGAAAAGGCCTGGGTGCCCACCTCCAAGGGCAAACAAAGACTGTCGCCACCACTAAGAAATTCACAAAGCGTGGCCTTGGATATTCAGAATGGGCGCTGCTTTCTCATCTCCTCCACATTCAGACCAGGATCGCTCACTGGTCCTTATACGAGCATTTTGTCAGAGGGCCCATTCAGCCCGGATATAACACCATCATGGAAACACCAAGATCGGACTATCAAACTTTAGAGGAGTAGCGACCCAACAAGAAGAAGAGAGCTGAGGAAGATACTGAAGATCCAGATCAAGATGATATGTCTCATCAGTTAATCTGTTGTTCGAAAGGTCAAAGCTGAGGAAGAAGCTGGAATCAGAAGACCCTGTTTCTGCGGTCAATGGATTGTTCAGTGGAGAAGACGAATCACGAGTAGCAGCATTATCAGTATCAACAACCACCGCCAGGCGACAGTTGCCTGGATTTGGTGAGGAAGATCAGTCAGTTCATTTGCCCCTATTTATGCAGGAGTTCTGGCCAGGGCTCTCCCGGCCTCCTACTCATTTTATTTCATCTGTGCTTGAGTTTAATGTTAGCTTCATTCCCTTGCCCTCCCTTCATCGTTCAAAATCTCCCCGACGCCATTGAGGCATTCACTCGTCCTTCACCCCGCTTCATCATTCTCTTTAATGGTTCGGTCCTGTCTTTTTCCCCAAACCATTTAGTCTAATGTGATTCTTCATTAAAAAAAAATGAGAAAATTCAAAATAACAAAAATGTGTGTGCTCTTGTCTCTGACGGCGATCCCCGTCACCCCTCTCCTACTCCTGCTTCCGATGGCGATCCCCGTCACCCCTCTCCTGCTCCTGCTTCCGACGGCGATCCCCGTCACCTCCCTCGCGCTCCCAATCTCGACGGCGATCCCCGTCACCTCCCTCGCGCTCCCGATCTCGACGGCGATCCCCGTCACCCACCTCTAGCTCCCGATCTCGACGGCGATCCCCGTCACTTCCCTCGTGCTCCCACTCTCGACGGCGATCCCCGTCGCATCTGCTCCCCAATAGCCATCGTCGTCCTTTTCGCTCGCCTGGTGGTCAGCCATGGCCATTCCGGGCAATTCAGGTGAGGGGCCTTCTGCTCCCCTACACCCCGATGCTGTTGCCGGCACCCTGAGCTCGGGTGGCCTGCTCCCTCCTCCAGCTCCATCGGAGGATCTTCGCGGCCCTGCCGCACCTGTCTATTTCCCTTCCAATAAACTTCTGGACGGTTCTCCAGAGCCTCCTGTAAATACCAAATCTGACTCAAGTTCAAGGGTAGTCTCTAGCGAGTCCCCGTCCCCGTCTAGGAAGAAGAAGGGTAGTGGCGTGCCCCGTAGATACCTCTTAGACTTAGTCCATAGATGTGGCGCTCTTCTAGCTGTCGAAGAGTTCGTCAAAGAAGCGGTAGTTCTGAGCTTAGAGGAGAGTCGATAGAGGAAGGGCTAGACGACGGCTTTGGGATATATGAAATCGTAGCCGAAGAAGACCCATTAGATGAAAATAGTGTTGAGATAGAGGATGCTGCTGAGGCGTATGCTAGTGGTATGAGGAGATTTGATGAACCTACCTCAGCAGTCGACGAACCTACTAAGGAGGTGAATGTGGGAACGCAAGAGGACCCCAGGCTCTTGACCATAGCATCTGGTCTCCCTCCCGAAGAAGAAGAAGTGCTCATAGAGGTGTTGAAGGAGTTCAAGGATTCTTTCGCCTGGTCCTATGATGACATGCCTGGCATTGACCCCGATTTGGTGGAGCATAGGTTAATTTTGAAGCCAGGGGCAGTTGCCGTTAAACAAAAGCTGAGGTTCCTCCCCCACATCGCTTTAAAGATGAAAGAGGAGATTGATAAGCTACACAAAGCCAAATTTATCCGTGTGGTCCTCTATCCTTTGTGGGTGGCCAACATCGTCCCGGTGATGAAGAAAGACGGAAGAGTGCGCATCTGCATAGATTTTCGGGATTTGAATAAGGCATGTCCTAAGGACGATTTCCCTTTACCTCCTTGGATGTTCTGATTGATAATACAGCAAGGTTCGAAACTCTATCGTTCATGGATGGCTACTCCGGCTATAATCAAATTCGTCTAGCCCCGAGGATCAGGAGAAGACCTCCTTCACCACCCCATGGGGACATATTGCTATGTGGTCATGCCGTTTGGACTAAAGAATGCCGGCGCCACTTATCAAAGAGCAATGTTAGCTATCTTCCACGACATGATACATATTGATGTTGAGGTTTACGTGGATGATATCGTGGTGAAGTCACGGACCCAAAGAGAGCATTCCTCCGTGCTAGCCAAAGTTTTCCGTCGCGCACAAGAGTATCAATTGAAGATGAATCCAAAGAAGTGCGTGTTTGGAGTTTCCTCGGGGAAATTATTAGGCTTCATAGTTAGTAAGCGGGGGATTCAAATAGATCCACACAAGGCCAAGGCAATCAATGAGATGCCTCCTCCTAAGAACATATCTGAGCTTCGAGGTTTGATTGGTCGGCTGCAGTTCATAAGGAGATTCATATCTCAGCACTCTCAAAGATGTCGTCCTTTCTATGAACTGTTGAGAGGAGGAGTCTTTGAATGGAACGATAAATGCCAAGAGGCCTTCGACGAGCTCAAGAGTTACCTTATGAATCCGCCCGTGCTTCAGGCGCCTGTCCCTGGAAACCCCTAATCCTATATCTGTCAACTGTTGAGGACTCCCTAGGAGCTGTCCTTGCTCAGCTCGATGAATCCGGCAAAGAAAGGGCAGTCTACTACCTATCTAGGCTATTCAATCCTTCCGAGCTCAAACTCACCACAATGGAGAAAACTTGTGCAGCGCTAGTTTGGGTAGTGCAGAAATTGAAGCACTACTTCCTAGCTCATAAGGTGAGTTTGATTTCTAGAATGGACCCTATTAGGTATCTCCTTGAGAAGCCAGTCCTCGCCGACAGATTGGCTCGCTGGCAAAGTTTCCTCTCTCAGTTCGATATCCTTTATTGTTCAGAAAGCCATAAAAGGTATGCCATTGCTGAGCACCTTGCTCACCTTCCTCTTCCTCATAGTGATACGGTTCAAGAGGATTTCCCGATGAAAACCTATCACTCGTCTCTCATGATCCCTTCTGGTCACTCCATTTCGATGGAGCTCTCAATTCTAGGGGACGGGGCATAGGTGCAGTCTTGCTCACCCCAGAAGGGATCACCATTCCTTTAGCTTATCAACTCCATTCTATGCCACCAACAACATCTTCGAGTATGAGGCTCTCTGGCCGGTCTTAAGCTCGCCTACCTTTTAGGTGCGCGTCACCTTAAGATCATAGGAGACTCTCAGCTCGTCCTTCGGCAAGTTCTCTCTACCTATCGCACTCGTGGCCCCAAGCTCAAGCCATATCAAGATCTGGTCACGCTCCTGCCAAGCAATTCCGTCAGCTTATCTACATTCATACTCCTCGCTCTCAGAACATTCTGGCCGATGCTATGGCGTCGTTAGCTTCATCTCTCTCCTTCCCTCTCAGCCGTAGCGCTGATACTATCACCGTTCAGAGATTAGAAGCTCCCTCAACTCAGGATCCTTGGTTCTCGAACCTTAGGAGCTCCCTAGTGTTGAAGGCAGAGAAGAAGAAGCGAAGGAGTTGTTGCTTGTTGAATTGGGGGAATTGATGGAAGAAGAAAGCCCGTGGTATCGTGAGATTGAGCAGTTTTGCAAAGACGGCACTTTCTAGAAGAAGCCGAAGCAGAAGATAGGCGAGCTATCCGTAGAGCGGCGTTAAAGTACACCCTCGTGGGTGAAGTTCTCTACAGACGCGCTCTAAATGGAATGCTCCTCAGATGCGTGACCGATGAAGAGGCTTGGAAGATAGTAGAAGGATCTCACTCCGGCGAATGTGAAGGGCATGTGAATGGTCAGATGTTAGCCAAAAAGATCCTTAGGCAGGGCTACTACTGGCCAACCTTAGAAGAAGACTGTGCCGCCTACGTCCGTAGGTGTGTCAGATGCCAAATCCATGCCGATAAAATTCATGCTCCGTCTTCCTCTTTGCATCCACTATCTTCTCCTTGGCCTTTCTCCATGTGGGCTTTTGATATCATTGGGCCTCTTGGTGATCCTAATGCTCAGATAAAACAAAAATCCTTCGTCCTCACTGCTACTGAGTATTTCACCAAATGGGCCGAAGCGGAAGCGTTTACAGAAATCAAAGGTTCGACCGTGTGCAGATTCATCATGAAGAACATCATTGCGCGGTTTGGAGTACCTGGCAGCATCGTCACCGACAATGGACCTCAGTTCATATCACAAGACCTTCAAGACCTCTGTAAGAAGTTCAATATTTCTTTGCATCATTCGTCTCCTTATTATCCGCAGGGCAACGGCCAGGCCGAAGCCACAAACAAAACGCTTTTGAAAATCTTAAAGAAACTTGTGAGTCTAATAAATTCGCTGATGGCCGGAAAGCTAATTGAGGCTCTGTGGGCCTATCGCACCTCCATCCGCACACCTACGGGGCAAACCCCTTTCTCACTCACATATGGAATGGAAGCGGTATGTCCACACGAAATCCTCATCCCTTCGCTAAGAATTCAGTTGGATAAAGAACTTAATCCCGATGAACATCGGGAGGCGTTACTTACACAACTGGAACTCTTAGACGAACGGCGTCTAGCTGCAGCCGATCACGTGCTTTCGTATCAAAATAGACTCTCAAGGTCTTTTCAAAAGAAAGTGATTGAGCGTAAATTTCAAGAAGGAGACATGGTTTTGAAGCGAATTTTCATAAAACCTGGAGGTCCAAGGTCAAAATTGTCTGCAAACTGGGAAGGGTCGTACGTCATCAAAGAAGTGTACCCGGGAAACGCGTATAGGTTAGTAACGCCGATGGTGATGAACTCTCTCATCCATGGAATGGGCTATATCTTAAAAGATTCTACCCCTGATCGAAAGTCTTTGGATAACAACACCAATTAATAAGTAGTCATTTGTCAAGTGTCTCGCTCCTTCTCATATTGACGAAATAATATTTATGTGCAATCACGTACTCAACATGGTAAACCTAAGGTCGTTGTTCCTCCATATACAGTGTTCTCACTTAGCCCTTGCTCAGAGAAACAAGAGGTCAATTCTCTCTCCCTATTCGGACAAGGTCTAGGGGCAAGGGGAAGGCTGACATGTAAACATGCAACAGCATAGACCATGTGTTTGAAGTCTCAAGGAGGAAGGCAGTTCTAAGAAAAGCATATAGCACAAATATATATATAATATATATATATATATATAAAGCGACGAAATGATAAAATGAAGGGCATGTTAAAGAGTGGCAGTACAGTTCCCCGCGGGACGCCCTTGAGCCCGGTCGCACGCATGCCCCAGACAAAAGAGAAAATGTTGTGGCCCTAAAGTCCTTGGACAACAGATGAATAGCACATGTAACTTATTCGTTGCAAGTCTTACAAGTCAGCAACCCCGACTCCAAGATTAAGTCTTATCTCATTTACATTCTTCCTATCTCTCCTAAAATGACCAAAGAATCCATGTGTTGGTCTGTGTTGGAACATTGTTGTCACAGGGACAAGAAAACTCGGCAAACCTAATATGAATATGCGTTGCACATAAATCTTACTCGCCAAAGTGACGTAGAAGTAAGGCTCACGGTTAATTGCTCAACATTAAGAAGTGTCGTTATCAAAAGATTTTCAAAAATCAAAAAAAAAAAATCAAAAGATTTTTAAAAATCCAAAAAAAATCAAAAGATCCCCAAAATCAAAAAAAAATCAAAAGATCCCCAAAATCCAAAAAAAATCAAAAGATCCCCAAAACCAAGAAAAACAAAAAATCCAAAAAATCAAAAGATCCTCAAAATCACAAAAATATATATATAGTTCTTTTTAAGGCATGTACATATTCCTTTTCTTAGCATGCATTATTTTCATAGTCTTTTCGCCTATTTAATAAGGCTCGGCCCTTGACAAATTGCGGAGTTAGCTTTTATCATGTTCTGTGCAAGGGGCCGAACCTAAGAACAGATCTAACTTGTTCTTCTAAGTGTGTGCAGGAACAGGAATTTCAAAAAAAGCAGAGTATGACGTCGCGCTCAGATCTCTCTCTCTCGCTTGTTTGAATCTCGCCTCTCACTCGTGTCAATCACAAACCATTCATTCACCATAAACATTGGCATAAAAGTAAAACTGCACTAAGGTATGAACAAGATGTACATCGATAAAAGGGGAGGTGGCTCACAAGACTCCTCACTGACCGCCGCACTCTCCCCGGATCCCTCTCTCCTATCTGGAGGCGGCAACATCTCGCCACCCCCCTCTACCCTCATGAGACTACCCTCGCCCTGCCGGCGCCTCTCCTCCTCCTCGTTCCTCCACCCTGCTGGAGGAACCACTAAATACTGCCCAACGAGGCACCTGTCGCCCTGCTGACGCTCACGCCGCTCCGGCTCCGGCTGCGTGAACGGCCGATATCTGTCACAATCTGCTGGAGGCTCCGCGCCAGCGTCTGCTGTGCTAGCAACTCTGCACGCAGTCGGATGACCTCCTCCTGATCTCCGGGTGGCCTCTGTCCGCAGCGTCGCCAGCTCCCGGGTCATCTCCGCCACCTGTGCCTCAGCTGCCTCCGCCCGGATGCGCTGCTGGTCCCTCTCGCTCTGCAGCGTCATGGCCTGCTCATGGGCCAACTCCAAGTCTCTCTCTGCACAACAAACAGTCATTCAGCATCATTTGGAAATAATCAACTCAAAGCCTTTAAATGGACTTACCCGCTCCTCCAAGTGCCTTTGAGCCTCCTCAGCTCTCAGCACAGCCCCTGCCAGTCGAGCCTCCATGAGTGATGGAGACCCCCTGCGCTCCGAGAGGAGGAAGCACCGCCGGCTCCGGCACCCCTCACTCTCTCTAGCTCCCTCCGCTGCACGCAAAAGGCAGGTCAGTTTCAAAATCTTGCTTAAATTAAGGGGCTGAAAAGTGAACACAGTACTTACCAGCTCTGCCGTCTGCCTCTGGGCTGCCTCCCGATCTTGCACCGCTGACTGGAGCAAGGCTCGGAGCGATGCAATCTCACCAGTCACGTCCACCTCCAGGAATTGCCAAATCATCAGTTTTAATCATTAAATCCCAGTTCTTTGAGCTATGGTTTAGAAGTTCTACCTGGTGTCGGGCGCTTGTATACCTTTCCTCCGTACTTCAAGGCGTACGCCTGGAGGTAGGCATCATCGGTGGTCGCGTCCGACCTGACCCCCTTGCCTTTCCGCTCCCAGTTTTCTACCTGCTCGCGTGCCCGCTCCCTCCAGTCTGTCGTGTCGTGAAGCCCCCGGAAGCTCCGACCCGGCCGGCGGAACCGGTCCCGGACGGGGAACTCCACGACACTCTGCCTGAAGCCCAAGGAGCGCTGGGTCAGGAATAGGTTCAGAGGTAGCACGAGGTTGAGTGCATGCAACACACCGACCTACCGAAGTAGGGGCGGGCCTGCACCAACCAAGGCTGTCCCTCATCACCCTCCCCCAGGTATGGCTGCCAAACCACCTGCAAAAGAGAAGTAATCAGTCATTTCAAGCAAATAATTTCAAAGAGGGGAATTAAGGGTACTTACATCCAGATAAGGGTAGCTGTCGATTGCCTCCTGGAGGTGCTCCAACTGGTCGGCCAGGTGGCGAGTGTCTCGGCGAGAGTCCCAACGGCGTGCAATGGGCACGAGGCCGGCCGTGTGAGCTCCCCTCTCCTCAGGGCTGGGAGGTGTAGATAGGCCCAAACCTGCAAGATAAAAGGCAAATTAGTTGGCAGTTCAAGCAAAATTGAAGTTTGAATCTAAGAGAGTTAGGAGAGAAGGTGTACCTGAAGAAAGGGGTAGAAGCCGCTCGTAGATGTCTGCGCTCGGAGGCGCTCAAGCCATCAAACTGGTGCGCTAAGAAGGCTCCCCCCCAAGCATACCCCCCTACCTCACCTAAATCCGCCAGCAGGGCAGGAAGCGGCAGTGGACTGCGTCACCCTCGTGGCAAACAAAAGTCTACCAAGAAAGAGAGGAGGAAACGGCGCAAGTCCAAGTCCGCCTGCGGCCCAGGCTCACTCGCTAACTCCCTCCTACTGACTCTGGCCAACCTCTCCAGATACTCATCCTCAGTCTCCCCTGCGTTCTTCCCTGCCTCAAATAGACCTAGACTCTCCTGCAAGGCTACTCTAGGCACTAGGGAAGACCTACGCTCACGGGAAGGTCCAGGAGTCGCTCGGCTAAGTCCTGATAGCATGGGTAGGTGTAGCCACTCACTGCCCGCCCGTACACTCTGAGGCCTGTGATCCGGCTCACATCCTCTAGGCTGGGGATCATATGCCCCCAAGGGAACGCGAAGGCACTCGCCTCCGTGTCCCACCTGCTACGCAGGGCCTGGGTGAGGGCGGGTCCACCCTCATCCTCTCAATCCTAAAAATCTGCCCGAACCCCATCTCATCTACTCTTCTCGCTGAAAGGGGGAAGGGTCAGGAAGGCAGCCAGCACCAGTGTCCATGACACTCGAGCCCTCATTTCACCCTGCAAAGATTCATTCAAGTTCAAATTCAGGTTTCATTTGTGTGTTCGGTCAGAGTCGCGACAGCTCTTATAGCCGCGACCTTGTCGCGACGGTGCGGGCCGCCGCGACCTTATCGCGTCGCCTTCATAGGTCGCGATAAGGTCGCGACTGCCCTAGACGTCGTGACACTGTCGCGACCCCGCCCCGTCGCGACCCATGTCGCGACGGGTCGTGCTGACGCGTTTTCAGATTCAAACCGGCTGGAGCCCTCTTTGTTTGATCCTTGTTTTCATGGGCCTCTCGCCCTACATCGCCCTCCAGGGGTCCGTGGATCTCTCTACTGCTATCATTCATCATTCATGGTTTAGGGTCAAGGATACTTACCGACTTCATCGCTTTGGCATTCTTCTCTCCTCTTCCACGTTCATAGTCGGAGTCATCTCCTCCTCTTCCTCTCCCATGACGCGCTTCGGGCACCTCCTCCTCGACCGAGGGCCTCTCCACTCGTCGTCGTGAATACCGGCGCTCCGCGTGCCATTTCCCCCGTGATGAGCCTTCGCCGGTCTCTTTTCCATCGTCCATCGCAATGTAGGTCGCTTAGATTGTGTTTCGGGCTACCAAGGAGGTCGGATGCAGGGGAGCTTGAGGAAGGTTTCAAGGGTTCGAAGGTTCAAAGTTTTGGAAACCGGAAAGAAGAAGGAAAGGGGGGTCGTTTGTTTTTGAATCGATCGTTTCGTGACGCGACGCAGCGTGCCGTCGCTTCATGTCGCGTCAAGAAGGGACGTCGCGACATAGTCGCGACGCACCGCTAGGCCGCGACATAAAGGCGACGCTCCTAACCGTCGCGTCATGAACAGAGCGCTTGCATTGCACAGAAATCCACTTTCTCATTCATATTCAAAATCTTTACACTCCCTAATCCATTCTAAAACAACCTAGCAATGCTTTTAAGTACTTTCCTAATTTCATCTGGCCTACACAAATCAAATCAAATAAATCAAGCATCTCCTCCTGCAGGTTGGAGCGTCTTCAAAGCTTCAACGTACTCTTTAACTGTTTCATCATCTTCCTCCACCTCTGCTAGGATCACGCTCATAGCACATCCCTCCCAATGGACGATGGCGCTGCGCATATCACGCTCGTCCTGCGCGTCGCCCCTCTTCCTCTCTTGGATAGGCGGGAAGTGTGAGAGAATGGAACAACCATCCGGGCCGCACCACACTGGAGGTAGCAACGGTCGGGTTGTAAGAAGCAAGCGCCTCGTTGCCCAGCAGCCTCAAGGCAAGCCCGGTGCGCTGAGAGAGATGGATCATCTTGCCGTGCATGAAATGGGGGCGTGCGGTCGAAGTCCGCCACGGTCAGACTTCGGAGGTACCCGCGCCACGCTTGGATGCCCTTTATTTTGTGCCGTCTTGCACCAAGTCCCGGTGCTCATGTGGAGTGGCCCGCCCGCGTATGCCAACGGATGGTTCAGCATCGTCTTGCACTCCACAGCCAAGCCCTCCTCCGCCCGAAATTGGATGTGCATCCCCATCCATAGTTCGAGGGCAACCACCAATCCGTAAAAAGGCCCTCCGAGTGCTGCAGAAGACAGACCGGAATATAGATAACTCAAAACTGCTTGGCCGATGGTCAAACCTTCTGAGATGGAATCGATGATGCTCAGGTTGGCGAAGGAGATGGTCCCGTCTTCAGATGGAAAGAGTATGACCCCGCAGATGCAGATGGCCGCCGCCTTGGCAATAGCGCCGTGCCTCCCGGTTTTCCGCTTGCATTGTGAGACGACCCACTGTGTGATGGGGAGTAAGTGGACGTGCATGCCACTGGTCATAGAGCGTAGGTCGTTCTTCATGGAGGTCAGCTTGGCCAGAATACTCCACGAGTTGATCTGCTCCACGGTGTATGATAATTTTATCTCCTCACCCCGATGGTAGCGCGGGAGACTGAGCATAATCTCCAATTCTTCCAAGAGTACGGTGTCTTCAAAGTCGGAGAAGACAAAAGAATGAGTTTGAGTGTGCCACAGCTCGGTAAGTGCGGTGATGCTATCCCACGTGTGGACGATCTTGTTGTACTTCTTGGCGAGTACTAGCACCGTAGACAATCCCCACTCTTTTAGAGGGAGATGAGGCAGGCGGCAGCATGTCAGCATCGGAAGCAGCCATGGTAGCTTAGAAAACCGCCTATGACAAGGGAGGATCTGAAGAAAGGAGGAGGAGGAGATGAGAAGGAGAAAAAAAAAAACAGAGCACAACAGAAAAAAAACAGAGTAATGCAGAAAGTGGCAGAATCTCAGGGGAAAAGCCACTTACTTGAAGATCCGGGCGGGAATAAATGTGTCTTGGGATAGCTGAGAGGTGCTGGAGATCGGTGTAGGACTCCCTAGCTGCCTTGGGCCGGAGTAGGGAGGGATGGCCTCTGCAAATTCTGAAAGCTTCCTCTTCATGGTTCAGAGCTGAAGAAGGATGAAGAACTGGGAAAGTAGAGGATGCCAGGAGTTTAGCTGCGGGATTAGCAGTCCAAACCCTTTATTTATAAGCCTTAGGGAGTTAGAACCCCACTCTAACCCGCAACTAGGAGTTAGGATAAGTCTAGGAAAGGTTTAGGAGTCCTAGTGCTAGTCTAGATCTTAGGATAAGTCTAAGTCCTGTTTTTCTGCGTTTTTAGGACTCTGTCCGAGTCGCGACGCCGCGATCAGACGCGACTATGTCGCGACAGGGTCTGCGACGCGACAAGGTCGCGGTCGATGAGTGCGTCGCGTTTATACTCAAATGATTATTCCTCCTGCTTGTGCTTTGTATGTGTGTTTCTTTGACTATGTTCATTAAATTCATCTGTCATCTTGTGATTATTATGCTTATTTTCTCATGGATGATTCAAAAAGTCAGGAAATGTCGTCACAGGTAAGTCAGGTATTGTATCTCTATCCCTACTCCTACATTACTATATGATATTCTACCTACTATATCATTTCAAGGACCGGCTAGTTCTCAATGTGCTCTGGGATTTGAGTTCCCCTTTACAAAAACTATGATAATCTAGGTGCACGTTGTTAACCATTGGATAGGCCGTTGAGCTAGTTAAGATCGGGGACGATGGATTCAGGCCTGCACTGCAGTTGTGGGAAGTCTCTTGACCCTTTCTTATCCAGCTTAACAATATTCCTTGATATATTTTATTTTTTTTTCACTTTCTTTGCATTTGTTTTGATGATTTCTTTTACTTTATCCCAGCATGCATCATGTAGGACTTTGAGCTTTCCTGACTCATTCCTGACCATTGATGAGCTCTTGTTGAGTGCCCAATCATCCTTCATGTTTCAATGCAAGAAATCCAATTCCACTCCGAATCGGAAGGTTTGCCTCCGAGCAAGTTGTTCCCGTCAGTTTGACAAGAATTTCTCTGTCTGGATTCTTTATCTAATTACTCATCCTTTTCCTTTGATCCGTTTTGGTTGCGAACCGCTCCCAGGACAGAGTCATGAGTTACCTGCCTGGCACGCACATGTCCTTCCAAAACGAAACCTGCAGGCCAATTGGCTAGGGTACCTCTCAATCGAGAGGTTGATCGTCCTCTTCTTTCTTCTTCTCGTCGAGACTTGTGCTCTTCTTTGTATTCTACTCGAACAACCGACTCGGGGCTTTCACAAGGATTCCAATTGCTTGTTAGTTAACATCGGTGTCTCTTTACCTTGGCTTCCACTTTTCAGTCCGCTCCGCGTCATCTCCGTTCCACCATCACTTCAAGACATCTCCACACCACTTCCGCTTCGCTCCCCTGCAAAGTAGAAGCCAAGGAGGGGCAATCTGTAGACACCCGATTATGACTAATGGGTCGAACCACATTTCTTGCTATCTTAGTGGGCCCCTAATTGGTCACTCACCTTGAGCCCATCATTTGCCTTGATTTGAGCCCATTAATCCACTAAAAATGCCTTGAAATCCCGAAATCTATCATTTGAAAGAGTCCTTAGAGGATTTGACTCCTGTTTTAGCATGTGGTTAAAGAGAATAATCCAAAATAAATCGGATTCCTTGTCGCGACGCATCGTGGCGCCGCGACTCTAGTCGCGACGGGTTAGGCCGCTGCGACAGCCCATGCATTATCCATGAACGTGGGCAATGCTGTCGCGTCCCCCCGCACCGTCGTGTCTCTAGTCGCGACCCCGCGATCTGACGCGACAGGACCGAGATCTCTGGCCTCCATAACCACATCCTATTTATCCATCACTGACTGGCCAGTTGTCCATCCCGACCCTTTGAGCACTTTTTCGGCCCTAGGGACTCTCCCAAGCCCCTAGGGACTCTATATCCGATTTTGATAGAGCTTTATCCCCCATTTTTAATTTCCACATTTTTTTGAGGAGATAATACCCAATTTTCTCACTCCAAGCTCTATATAAGCAAGGCCCCTCCTCATGGACGAGGGGAGCCTCATAATCACCCCGAAGGGCTACCAAAATTTCCTCTGAACAAGACTTAGCCACGCAGCCATTCATTCCACTCATTTCCCTTCACATTCCACTCCTCACAACTCACTCATTTCACCATCAATGGAGCAAGGAACGTGAAGAGGGCGACTTCAGCAATCTCCTGGATCTCTTGGCACATCATTGGAGCATCAGCATCCACACCAGGAAGTCTCCCTAATGGGGCTCATCATCTCCTCTCTCCTCTTTTCTATTTCTACATGCATTTTATGTTCTTTTAAATAGAGCACATCTATCATCCACCCATGTTTTCCCACACCCACAGGGTTCAAAAACCACCCCAGGTGCGTTCCCACCATGATCCTCCGTCCCATTTCGTCTTTTGGAATAGATACACTTTATATGTTCTAATAGGGTCTTTCTTTATGTTTTCTTTTGATTGGCAGGCAAGCAAACAAGGTCTACGAGAAGCTCTGGTACTCTGGCCGGCTGGAGGACTAGAAGAAGGTCACTACAACAAATCTCCCGCATTCAGAGAATGCGACGGCCTCGGGTGATGCGACAAAGACGCGTCGATTCCCACTGACGCGATAACAGAGACGCGATGGCCATGACAACCGCGACATCAGGTCAGTCTTCCTGTCTCTCCCATTTTCCTAGTTTAAGTTAGCCGTCGTCTTTCTACATCATTAGGCAACTTATCTAGGTGGCGATCACATCCTATTTTCCATGCTATCATATTTGATATTCATGTCTGTGTCGAGGGGAAGCACAATCCCTGTGATTACAGGTCTTGATACCAATCTCTACGACGACCCTCCTTATACCGGTACGATTATACCAATCCACGTCGGTATAGTGAGTCTCGTCACAGTGGGACATTTACCCAAGCACTAACACACATGATTGAGATGTACACAAATATGAATACAGAGTAGCAGAAGTAAAAGAACTACTGTCTTTTCATTTCATCATCCACATTAACATTGTAACGCCCTCGAATTGTTTGTCATTTTGTTTCTATTTTATGTGAATTCATGGTTGTGTGTAACTTGTAAATGTATATATATATATGGATATCTATGTACAATATTAGCTAGTTGTACTATGTATGCATGTGTATATTAGTTGTAAATATTGGATGTTTGCATGGTGTGTAGTGTGTAGTAGTGTATACATTATATACATAGGTTTCATGTATATATTATAGTGTAGGCATGGTTTTTCTTGTTTTAAGTCTGGCCGAAGGGCCAATTGGCGTCAACATGGATGGACGTCCATGAGGAGTCAGCGTCCACCCCGATGGACGCCAACTCTTAAGTAAACGGCCATAGATGTGGACATTTATTACTTTGAAACTCTGTGCATAGTAGACCCCGAAATTCCAGGGGCAAGCAAGCTCACCGATTGGGGAGATGTCCCCAACGGCTCTCAGCCCTCCCATCAGACCTGCGTGAGATCCCATGCCTTTTCTTATAAAAATAACTCATCTTGCATCTTGGGAGAGATCTCTTGGCTCTTTGCAAAGAGGAGAAAAGAACCCTAGCTGAGAACTAAAGAGAGGCAGCACTTTGAGAGCTCAGATCCGGCGATTTGAAGCTGCTTCCGGCGAGACATTGCAACAGGAAGATAGCTTGGGCATAGGGGAAGGCTTCCCCGACCTTGGACTGGAGGCTACATAATCATAGAACCCGAAGCAAGAGGATCTTGGAGGCTTCTTGGCACTGCCCAAGGAGAGCTTCAGTAGCCATTTAGACCCCTTTGGAGATTTTTCTAAAGGCAAGTAACCCATCCCCGTAGTCCACGTATGTGTCCAGTAGGTTCTAAAGATTTTATGAGATTTTCCTCATGTCTTGGATCCTCACATTCACCCATTCTTCAGAGCTCGGTCTATGTTTTTGCACAGACAGGAGCTTGACGGCAAAATCCCTTGCCATCAAGATCCTCGGTTGGCGGCAGACGATGCTGCCGTTAACACCTCTAAACGGCCAGACCTTGCCGTTAAGTTCTTCAGGACAGGACAGGAAACTGTTCTGCCTTATATACCTAATTTCCGAAGTTTTGCGCATGAGGATATAGTGTAAACTTACATGTTATGTAATACAGTTAATAGAATGTGTTATGAATGTTTGATGAATTTTTGTAAATGATGTGAATTATTACATTTACTTGAAATGCATGTTAGATAAGGTCCTGAACATGTAGACCTTTGTTTACATAGTCCATGTGAAATTTCGATTGCCCCGAAATTTTTAGGTGATGTATATGTATGTGAGTCCCTGTCACGAAAATCCGAGAATTTTTCCCATGACCATGCTAATTGTTATAATTTTCGCATTGAAAATAGAGGGCATGTATAGGTTAGTCAAAAATTTCCAGTAAATTATGTAATGTGCAATAAATTCGGATAAATTTCTGTGATAACATTCATGTGTTAGATACAGGTCTGAGAACTGTCAAATCCGATAATTATGTTGTGCTTCCATGATAATGAATTAATTGTGGCATGTGAATGAGTATTCATTTCTGTAAATTATATGAAATTCAGAAAATGTGAAAATTGCATGTGTGGTTCGAAACCTGTAAACAGTGTGGGGTAAAGTTTCATGAGATTTGGGTAACAGTAGGTATGTTGTGAAATTTCCAATTGAAAGTGAATGATTTATGCATGCTTAACGTAATTAGGGTTTGATTAAGTGTTCCCAACCTGATTAGTGTAATTTTGAAGTGTTTGAACCCTGTCAACGGTAGTACCATGATTTAGGAAAATTGAACCATGTGTTTAATGATAAAACTATAAGTGATGTGTCATATTGTGTAATATGTGTGTGTTAAAAAAACCGAAATGTGTAAAAATGTGCCGTGTGTGACCTTCATATGTTTATAATGATGCCTTACATGTACAAGAATATGTAGAATCCATGTTAGGAGTACTTCTTTTATATGTGTGTGAGATTCCATGCTTAGAAGACTACCTTGTTAGTCTAAATGTAAAATGTTAGCTCTCATGTGAAGGGATGAGTAGAAAGAAAGATGTGATAGGTATTTTGTTTTGAGATGGCAGCTGAATCATGTATCATGTGTGTGAAGTTGTAGAAATACCATGATAGGTTGTTTATCTTCATGTCTCAACCATGCTATATGTTTGATTTAATGAAATTGAAAGTAGAACTTACTTGTGATATATGCATGTGTGACGTGTACGGGATATTTGCTAAGTCTATTAGACTCATCTTTGCTTCGACATACAGGTTTAGTAGGTGACCCACTTCCTTGGAGGAGATCGTGGAGAGTGACTCCGAGCGAGGAGAGTAGCTTGGTGGAGTTGCCATTTTGTGCTTAGTTCATAGTATGTACTTGGGAATCATGTATTTGAAACTTATGTAATCATGGGCAAACTATGTATCTAAATTTAGTATTTCATTATGTGGACTTTAGCTCTTTAATTCGCTATATTGATCATGTATGGTTAAATGTGGATGATGAAATGAAATGAAAGATAGTAGTTCTTTTCTTCCGCTACTCTGTATTTATATTTGTGTACATCTCGATCGTATGTTAGTGTTGGGCAAATGTCCCACTATGATGACGTTCGTTATACCGACGTGGATTGGTATAATCGTATCGGTATAAAGAGGGTCGTCGCAGAGATTGGTATCAGAGCGACCGATTGAGATAGTACATAAATATACATAAGTCATCATCCTCATTACATGCTAAATCTTTATA
Organism: Colocasia esculenta; assembly: GCA_014218235.1. Taxonomy (NCBI): domain Eukaryota; kingdom Viridiplantae; phylum Streptophyta; class Magnoliopsida; order Alismatales; family Araceae; genus Colocasia; species Colocasia esculenta. The sequence goes on from CM024760.1 coordinate 90,238,974, forward strand.
GAATTGTCCACATGTGTAGAATTGATTAATAATGAATGGAAAATAGATAAGAAAATGGTTAGGAGTAAATTAACATAGCTCTAATAGTGGCTGAAATTTATTGCAGCCATGGCTTCACGTGGTAGACGTGGCGATGCTCCTGCTCGTGAGGGCGAGCAGAGGCGTGAGGAGCAGGCTGAGCAGCAGGTCCCGGCACCCCAGGGCCCTGTACCTCCCCCACCGCCACCAGTGGATTATGGAGTGTTCATACAGGGTCTAGTGCAGACGCAGGCCCACACCCAGGCTGCACTCCAGGCTCAGCCGGGCTGTTAGGTGTGCGGACGAGGATAAGGTTACTTTAGCCACCTATATGCTACAGGTATGTGTTAGTTTTCTATGCTATATATCTTGTTAAGTTAGAGTTGTTTAGTGTGGTGCTTATGAAGATTGTGTTATAGGAGAGAGCTGATGTGTGGTGGGCTTCCTTACTGCGTACCCGATTCGAGGATGGAGCTATTGACGTGGCTTGGGATGAGTTCGTGAGGCTCTTTTGAGCCAAATTCGTCCCCGAGCATATCCAGGACAGGATGGAGCAGAAGTTCCTCTCCTTGACTCAGGGCTCCATGACCGTGCTCGAGTATGAGGCCAGGTTTACAGAATTATCTAAATATGCACCTCATATCATGACAGATGAGCACAGGAAAGCAAAGAAGTTCGTGATGGGCTTGAAGCCATCACTGAGGATGAGGCTTGTGGCGTTTGACCATCGTACCTTGGATGAGGCACTTAGTGCTGCTTGTAGACAGAAGGGCGAGATGCAGCAGTAACTCGAGGAGAAGAAGGCTTCGCAGAAGAGGCCTGCAGTTACGTTCCAGCGGCAGGACAAGAAGAAAGCAGTGTACCAGGCACCGCAGCATCCAGTAACAACCAGCAGTGCACAGGTATCTTCTCAACGTTCCCCTAGCGTAAAGAAGGAGTGTCCTCATTACGGGAAGACACACGGTGGTTTCTAGTGTTGGATGATTGCGGGGAAATGCTTGAAGTGCGGAAGCAGCGACCACAAGATCAAGGATTGTCCGAGACTTCAGCAGGGAGTCCAGTGCGGAGCGCCAGCCCCAACAGTGGTAGCAGCAGCACCACCAGCTACAAGAAGACCAGGAAGGCCTCGAGCCCCAGCTCGAGTGTTTTCTCTAGCACGAGAGGATGCCGAGCAGGCGGAGCATGTCACCGAAGGTGTGGTTTTACTTCTAGGTGTGCACGCTCAGGTTTTGTTTGATACGGGTGCCACTCTCATTCATTTCCAAGCGGTTCGCTAGGCAGTTAGCTCTAGAGTCAGCCATAGAGTCTGAGGAGTTAGAGGTCCCTTTGTCTGTGCACACACCTGCGGGTATGGTATCGACTAGGAAGTGCATTCCGTTGTTACCTGTGTGCATTGAGGATAGGGTTTTGGATGGGTGTTTCTTCTTGCTAAAGATGAAGGTCTATGATGCTATTCTTGGTCTGGATTGGCTAGAGGAGCACTATGCGTTAGTAGATTGTCGTGGAAAGAGGATTGTTTCCGCATTCCTGGTGAGGACGAGTTCTTCATCCTTGCCAAGGAACTTGGCGGGAAAGTTGGTCACCTCTGCCATGAAGTCGATGCGCATGGTAAACAAGGGTGTGACGCTTTTCTTGCCAGCGTGGTGTTAGTACCTGAGGCCGATGAGTCACCTACTCTTGCAGAGATCGAGGTAGTGCAGGACTTTCCAGACGTCTTTCCCGATGATTTATCTGGATTACCACTGGATAGAGAGATCGAGTTCACCATAGAGTTGCTGTCGGGCACCTCTCCTATCTCGAAGGCTCCATATCGGATGGCACTTGTGGAGTTAGACGAGTTAAGGAAGCAGTTGCAAGAGTTGCTAGATAAGGGATTTATTCGCCCTAGTGTTTCCCCTTGGGGCGCACCTGTCTTGTTCGTAAAGAAGAAGGATGGATCACTTAGGTTATGCATCGATTATAGGAAGCTAAACCAAGTGATAATGAAGAACAGGTATCCCTTGCCTCGGATTGATGATTTGTTTGACCAGTTGCAGGATGCATCAGTCTTTTCTAAGATTCATTTACGATCTGGTTATCATCAATTGAGGATTAGGAGTGAGCATGTGTCCAAGACAACATTTAGAACCCGTTATGGACATTATGAGTTTTTGGTCCTTCCTTTCGGATTGACCAACGCCCCTGCAGCGTTCATGGATCTCATGAACCGGGTGTTTAGACTATACTTAGATAGCTTTGTCGTAGTGTTTATAGATGATGTGTGGTCTACTCTCCAGATGAGGCCACACACGTCAGCATTTGAGGGTAGTGTTAGAGGTCCTTCGTGAGCACAGGCTGTATGCTAATTCAGCAAGTGCAGTTTCTGGATGCGCGAGGTTCATTTCCTCGGGCTGTATCTCGGTGCTGGTGTAGCAGTGATCCAGCAAAGGTCCAGGCAGTTATGGATTGGGAGACCCCCAAGACCCCTTCGGAGATTCGTAGTTTCTTGGTTTGGCGGGTTACTATCTGCGATTCATTGAGGGATTTCATCCATCGCCGCCCCATTGACTCAGCTTACTAGAAGGGAGTGAAGTTTGTCTGGAGAAAGTGTGAGAGTAGTTTTCAATTGTTGAAGACTAAGCTCACGTCAGCTCGGTGTTAGTCTTGTCGAGCGGTGTAGAGGGTTTTGCTATCTACACGGATGCGTCTCGGATTGGCCTTGGTTGCATTTTGATGCAACAAGGAAGGGTAGTGGCATATGCTTCCCGTCAGTTGAAGGAGCATGAGAAGAACTATCCAACCCATGATTTGGAGCTTGTAGCAGTGGTGCATGCACTAAAGATCTGGAGGCACTATATTTATGGTGTCAGATTTGAGGTGTTCACCGATCACAAGAGCTTGAAGTATCTTTTCTCCCAAAGGGAATTAAACCTGAGGCAGAGAAGATGGGTTAAGTTCTTAAAGGACTATGACTTCGACCTTCAGTATCACCCTGGGAAGGCGAATGTCGTAGCTGATGCCCTGAGTAGGAGGAGACCATCTCTCCAGCAGGACTGGAAGATGTTGGAGGATGCGGCTTGCGCGTTGACTGAGTTAGAGCCAACGCTATTCCAGGCTTTTGTAGCTCAGTTATCTCTTAGGTCCTCGGTTTTGGATGAGGTGATCGAGCAACAGAAAGCCGATCCTAGACTCCAGGAGTTAGTGGGCAAGGCAGGCATTGCTCGTGATGAGGACGGTGTGATTAGGTTTCATCACCATGTCTGTGTCCCTGATTTGGTAGATGTTCGTGAGCATGTGTTAGCGGAGGCTCATAGATCACGATTCTCTATTCATCCAGGTAACACTAAGATGTACCAGGATTTGAAGAGGTCCTTTTGGTGGTCCAGCATGAAGAGGGATGTGGCAGATTATGTGTCCCGATGTCTAGTGTGTCAGCAAGTGAAGGCCGAGCGATAGCGACCATCTGGCCTTATGCAGAAGATGGAAATCCCAGTGTGGAAGTGGGAAACTGTCACTATGGACTTTGTTATGGGTTTGCCTTGATCTAGATGGGGTAACGACTCGATTTGGGTGGTTGTGGATAGGTTCTCGAAGAGTGCGCATTTCTTGCCTATGAAGAAGAAGTAGTCAGTAGAGAGTTTGGCTAGATTGTATGTTAGTAGCATTATTAGGTTGCATGGTGTGCCGAAGTCGATCATTTCGGATCGAGATCTGAGATTCACTTTGAGGTTGTGGAAGGGTCTTCAGGATGCTTTAGGTTCAGAGCTGAAGCTCAGTTCGGCGTTTCATCCCCAGACAGATGGACAGTCCGAGAGGACTATCCAGATGCTCGAGGACATGTTGAGAGCATGTGTGCTAGATTGGAAGGAATGATTGGGAGCGTCATTGTAACGACCCAAAATCCGCATTACCAGTAACCAACCAGTAACCCGAATTCTGACCCGCTAACCCACGAGACAAGCTCGGAAGGGTAAAAAGTGAATGTCCGAGGAGACTATATATAAGAAGATACACACCATGTAAAGCTGTAAGATTTCACTATACATGAAACATAACATGTACAACTCAGAGTCCGAGCTAAGTACAGAGTACAGAAGTACAACAAAAAGTACTACTCACTGCAGCTAGGGAGCACCAACACCGGAGTGGCTAGACTCACCTGGAACGGGAGTCGACGACGACCCACCTGAAAGGGAGGGGAGAGTCTCAAGAAAAGAGACCCAGTAGGGAAAAGTAACCCCCACCGGCAATAGTACTAAAGTGCGGAAAGTAAGAACAGAAGTAAATACACGTCGCATCACAACCAAAACTAGTAACAACCACGTGTCTCCTTGACAGGAGTGCGTTACAAGACTGTAAACCTCGCGGCTTAGTAACACACACTCACACACACACAGTAAGTAGGACTCAGCTAGGGTCTGTGGCTCGGCGTCCCGTCACCACATAGTCTCTCAACCCCAGCCACGTGTGCACACTACAGACGCTCTCTCTCGCGTCTGGTCCACGACCGATTTTCCCCCTACGCCTGACCCTAGCGGTAGAGAAGGGGCTCCACGGAGACTGGCTCGAAACCACTACAAGGAGTACGCACAGGACAGAGACGCTGTCAACGTCCTGGCTCACCGACGGAGGACCCCCACACGCCGGTCATCTAGACAGAGCGTCGCTCTATGTCCAGGTGACAAACAGAAACAGAAGCACGATAACTCAACGCGAGTATAGACAGTAACATTCTCAATGTTTGAAACACCGTACAATAGACGGACACCTCGTGTCACGTCTCGACACATTTAATTACACATATGCACAGGCGGAGCCACACTCTAAGCCTGGCAAAATGTGTTAACAGGCGGACATCGCACGTCAACACCTTGAAACACAAAACAGAACCAAAGCCTGCTGGGACACAAGATATTAACGGCAACATCGAATGTCACGAATCAAGATGTAGACGGCACTCACAATTCCGCCAACACTTGTTTAACGGCAATAGATCTTGTCGTTTACATCAACATTGAAGATCTCAACGTCAACATATGTGGACGTTAATATCCTCAGCCCCCTGAACCCAGAACAGTGCCAGGTCAGTCCAATTGGGCAAAAACGCCTAACAGTACACCAATTGATGGAGGGGAACCTCCTCACATCCTCTAACACTACCAGAACTCCGGATTTCTACGATCCAACACTTGGATCGCCCAAAACACCCAAAATCCGGCATGGCATAACCCAACCCTAAAATGCGATTAGCATACTAATCTACAACAAATAAGCATGATGATCTGTTAAGGAAGGTTTAAGGGGTTAAGTCCCTACCTTAGAACGCCCCAAAAACTCCTAAACAGCCACCAATCGCGCCGGAACCCCTCGTAGTCTCCTCGCGAATCACACCAAATGTTCACGATTCCCGTCCGATCTAACACCGCCGCATGTACTAGGTTCTTCCCACGAGCTCCCATCAACCATCGGAAGTGGTGGAAACGGACAAAGGTAAAAGTGGAGGGAAAGAGAGGAAGAGAAAAGGAAAAGTTGCTGCTCATGGGCTGCCCTATTTCTACAGAAGCTACAAATAGACGTCCACATACCTCGCCGCCTATTTGAACCGTCAATGGGTCGACGTCTGGACCTCTTGCCGTCAAGTTCAACGACAAACGTCCACATATCTGGACGCTAAAACCAAGTCAACGGCTAGCTCCTGGCCGTCAACCCCAAGTCAACGGCAATATCCATTGTCGTCAACCACATCCGAACCTCTACAAGACCCAATAAGGATCCGCTGAGACCCGAGACCTTACAGTCATCTACCTCTTGTGGAGTTCGCATATAACAACAGCTTTCATGCGAGTATTGGTATGGCTCCATTTGAGGCGTTGTTCGGTAGGCCCTATAGATCTCCTTTATGTTGGGAGGAGGCCGGCGATAGGCAGTTGATCGGTCCGGAGTTAGTTCAGGAGACTTCGGATAAGATCCAGCTTATCAGAAAGAGGCTTGTTGCGGCACAGGATAGGCAGAAGAGCTATGCCGACAACAGAAGGAAGGATTTGGAGTTCGAGGTGGGTGAGCATGTCTTTTTGAATATATCACCTACTCGAGGTGTTGTCAGGTTTGGCAGGCATAGTAAGTTAAGCCCTAGATTCATTGGCCCGTATGAGATTCTCAGACGATTGGGCAGCATGGCATATGAGCTAGCTTTACCCCCAGCTTTAGCTAGTGTTCATCCTGTTTTCCACATTTCTATGCTCAGGAAGTATGTCCGAGATCCATCTCATGTGATTAGTCATGAGCCAGTGGAGATTCTGCCAGATCTGTCGTATGTGGAGCAACCAGTAGCTATTCTTGACCGGAAGGTTCGGCATCTCCAGAACAAGAGTATTGCGTCGGTGAAAGTTCTATGGCGGAACTTCTTGCGAGAGGAGGCTACTTGGGAGCTTGAGATGCGATGAAGAAGAAGTATCCCCGTTGGTTTGAGTAGTTTTGTTTAACTTCGAGGACGAAGTTTCCTTAAGGGGGAGAGGGTGTAAGGCCCTCGAATTGTTTGTCATTTTGTTTCTATTTTATGTGAATTCATGGTTGTGTGTAACTTGTAAATGTATATATATATATATGGATATCTATGTACAATATTAGCTAGTTGTACTTATGTATGCATGTGTATATTAGTTGTAAATATTAGATGTTTGCATGGTGTCGTAGTGTATACATTATACTACATAGGTTTCATGTATATATGTATAGTGTAGGCATGGTTTCTGCTTGTTTTAAGTTCTGGCCGAAGGGCCAATTGGCGTCAACATGGATGGACGTCCATGAGGAGTCAGCGACACCCCCCGATGGACGTAAACTCTTAAGTAAATGGCCATAGATGTGGACGTTTATTTCTCTGAAACTCTGTGCGCAGCAGACCCCAAAATTCTGGGGGCAAGCAAGCTCACCGATTGGGGAGATGTCCCCAACAGCTCTCAGCCCTCCCATCAGACCTTGCGTGAGATCCCATGCCTTTTCTTATAAAAACAACTCACCTTGCATCTTAGGAGAGCTCTCTTGGCTCTTTGCAAAGAGGAGAAAAGAACCCTAGCTAAGAACTAAAGAGAGGCAGCATTTTGAGAGCTCAGATCCGGCGATTTGAAGCTGCTTCCGGTGAGACATTGCAACTGGAAGATAGCTTGGGCATAGGAGAAGGCTTCCCCGACCTTGGACTGAAGGCTACATCATCATAGAACCCGGAGCAAGAGGATCTTGGAGGCTTCTTGGCACTGCCCAAGGAGAGCTTCAGTAGCCATTTAGACCCCTTTGGAGATTTTTCTAAAGGCAAGTAACCCATCCCCGTAGTCCATGTATGTGTCCAGTAGGTTTTAAAGATTTTATGAGATTTTCCTCGTGTCCTGGATCCTCACATTCACCCATTCTTCAGAGCTCGGTCTGTGTTTTTGCACAGACAGGAGCTTGACGGAAAAATCCCTTGCCATCAAGATCCTCGGTTGGCGGCAGACGATGCTGCCGTTAACACCTCTAAACGGCCAGACCTTGCCGTTAAGTTCTTCAGGACAGGACAGGAAACTGTTCTGCCTTATATACCTAATTTCCGAAGTTTTGCGCATGAGGATATAGTGTAAACTTACATGTTATGTATACAGTTAATAGAATGTGTGTGAATGTTTGATGAATTTCTGTAAATGATGTGAATTATTACATTTACTTGAAATGCATGTTAGATAAGGTTCTGAACATGTAGACCTTTGTTTACGTAGTCCTGTGAAATTTCGATTGCCCCGAAAGTTTCAGGTGATGTATATGTATGTCAGTCCCTGTCCCGAAAATCCAAGAATTTTTCCCATGACCATGCTAATTGTTGTAATTTTCGCATTGAAAATAGAGGGCATGTGTAGGTTAGTCAAAAATTTCCAGTAAATTATGTAATGTGCAATAAATTCGGATAAAATTTTTGTGATAACATTCATGTTAGATACAGGTCTGAGAACTATCAAATCCGATAATTATGTTGTGCTTCCATGATAATTGAATTAATTATGGCATTTGAATTAGTATTTCATTTTCTGTAAATTATATGAAATTCAGAAAATTGTGAAAAATTGCATGTGTGGTTCGAAACCTACAAACAGTGTGTGGTTAAAGTTTCATGAGATTTGGGTAACAGTAGGTTACGTTGTGAAATTTCCATGTGAAAGTGAATGATTTATGCATGCTTAACGTAATTAGGGTTTGATTAAGTGTTCCCAACCTGATTAGTGTAAATTTTGAAGTGTTTGAACCCTGTCAACGGTAGTACCATGATTTAGAAAAACTGAACCATGTGTTTAATGATCAAACTATAAGTGATGTGTCATATTGTGTAATATGTGTGTGTTAAAAAAACCGAAATGTGTAAAAATGTGCCGTGTGTGACACTGCTTCCATAGAGGGCTGTGGAACCATACCGTGGAAAAGTCCCCACGGGAAGGTTCAATGTGTTTGATATCCTATGGGCATTAGGATGAAATCCTGGAGGTGGACAAGTACCACTGGTTAGGGTGGAGAGTACTTCTCCCGGTCTGCGCAGTACCAAGAGTCGTCACTGTGTTGCCTAGGTGGCGTCTATGTGTATGTGATGTGAATGTGTCCTTCTAGTGGTGGTTTGGACTATGTGTCATGGCATCTAATGTGAAATGTGAATGTGAATATGTGTAAATTGTGTAATGTGAACATGTGCATATGTGTAATGTGTAAAAGTGAACCATGTGAATGTGTAAATATGTAACCATGTGATATAAATGTGTTAGAGTGTAACTTTGTAATTCATGTTATGAAATTATTAAGTTCATGTCAAAACAGCAACCTTCATATGTTTATAATGATGCCTTACATGTACAAGAATATGTAGAATCCATGTTAGGAGTACTTCTTTGATATGTGTGTGAGATTCCATGCTTAGAAGACTACCTTTGTAACACCCTCCCTCCGACCGCACACTACACATACGTAACCTTTGATCGGAAGAGGGGTTACGTTGACAAACTTTCGTATGGGTAGATATATCCGTGCAATGCACAAAACTGGCAAACCATTCCACAAAGGTATCTTTGAACACATTAAACTTCACAAGGTAACAAAGTATTAATTCATTATTTACAAAGACAGTTTCTCTCTCTAACTTAATACATCAACAACTAAAATAAACTGCATTATTCTTCTTCTCTCTTCATCGTCCGCAGCGGAATTAGGATTCACATATAGCTGAGATTATTCACACCTTCAATCTGAAAGGGTTGGAGGAAACAAAGGCGTGAGTCGGAAGGACTCAGTAGGTGACAGTAAACATAAAGATAGGAGTTTCAAATTTTAGAGCTTCAAGAGTATTCAGAAAGTGCATATATGGAACAACATAATTGCTCATGAATCTTCATATTTGACATAAACATATAGCCCAAGTAAATTTCATAACGGGCTCAGATGTATCTTAGAACAAAAGTCATATTTGTCTTTCAAAATTCATATCATAACTTGATTTCGGAACAAAGTTGACAGGCATCACTGCTCTCAAGAGGTTACTATATAGACGTAATTTACCATCCTCAGTGCCTAGGCGATTCCAGCACCTTAGATCTTGTTCATTGCGCAAGAACGGGGTTTATTACCCACCATCGTCAGTCCATTGACTTGGATTTACCTACAAACTGTCGCCCTCAGCTGATCACAAGTGGCTGGTGCTACCACAAGTGATCCTAAACCCTCTTTTGAAGAGAGCACTGTCTTCAAATCATAAATTTCTTTTCATGAGCATGACGGAAATGAGAAATCCAAAGGGAGATTTGATTTATGATTAATACAAATATTGGTGACAAAGTAGTTCAGAGTTCAAGAAAATAAGAAAGACAATTAGTTGAGACAAGGTGATGACTCAAAGCCGACAACTTCAGAAGATTTAAATCACATAAAAACCCAAGAAAATGAGGGTTCACAATTGCATCACAAGTATTCACATCTCATAAGGTGGTTTAAACATATGAACTCTCAAGTGGTCAAGTTTTATAACCTTCATTACCGAATATCGAAGAATAGACTCAATCGGAGTACTATTCGTGATTGCTAACTTTAAGAATAACTTAGGGAAGAATAAGGTACATAATGTGGGTAAACTTTGAAGTAGTATAACAATAAATACCAAGGTAAATGAGAGGGTAACTTCCTTGGCTTTTAGGATGAAGTTCTAACATGGATTTAGACATGAAATGGTGCAGAAATTCAATCAGGGCTGCACCTGTCGACAGCCAAGAAGGACCTGTCGACAGATAGCTGCAGATAGAACATCATCTTGCTGGACTGTGTGTATCTGTCGACAGATGCAAGATGTCTGTCGACAGATGCACACAGTCCCAGTTATTCCTGAGTTCAGGAAGGCTGGCCTGTCGACAGCTATGAGCTGCCTGTCGACAGCCGCAATTTTTCTTGCATAAGGGACTTTGTATTCATCCTAAAAACTCTAACATTGGAACTTATAAATCAAGGCATGATTATATCAATTTGAAGAGTCTAATTGTAGTTCCCACAGTGGTTTATAAGCTAAACAATGGGATAGAACAAGAGGGTTGCAATTCAAACTAGTTTAGCTAGAAACTAGCATGACATAGTACTGGAAATATGGTCCTTATACAAGGATTAGATGGAAATATTTCCACAAGAAAACTCTCAAACTCATGGTATTTAATGCTCCAAAATCAAGGTTGAGGTACAACATCTAGATGGAAAGAGATCACAATGTTCTAAGATATCGAAATTTCCATCAAGACTCTATAATATAAACATGAACCAAGGGTGGAAGAAGAAGATAGAAAATAGTCTTTAGAGTGGAACAAGGTGTTCTTCTCCCATTAAGAACGTGTTTACCGAAACTGAAAGAAAAATAGAATAGCTTCAGTGTATCATCTTGTAGGCTTATCAAGAAGATTTTCTTATCATGTGAGGAGGACAGAACCGAATCAATGGAAGATGAAACCTACTTAATCTGTAATAGAAGTGAAGATGCTCCTTAGTAACTATATGATTCCCAAGGTAATTGGAGAGATCAAACAAAAGAATCTGAGATTACAATCTCATATGCAAACTTATCCATGACTTGTTAACGAGCTCAAAGGCCACTTGTGTAAGGCCATGATCTTTCTAACCAGAGCAGTGGATAGAAGTATGAGGAGAGGATAGGAACCTATACAATACCTACTTATATCCAATAGGAAGAATTCTGAAAACATACATATGCTACAACATGTTCACAGAAGGGAACAAACAGTTCTGAAGGTGTTATGAAGTCAAAACTGATGTGTGAGGAACTATACAGGTCATAGTACAAACATGAGACATGGTTTCCACGAATAAAGAAACCATGAGCATGTACATAGGAAACTGAAAAGGATTTGAGGTATGCCACCTACTTGATCTGAAAGAAAAGTGAAGATTCTTCTTCGTAATCACATGGTTCTAAAGGAGTTAAGGAAATCAAACAAAAGTTTGGAATTATAACCTCGTATACAGACTAGACCAAGGTTGATTAACAAGCTTAAAGGCAACTTGAACAAGGCTATGATCTTTCTGACAAGAACAGAGGGTAAAGATTCAGAAGGAGAATAGGAACCTACTTGACTTCAAGATCAACGAAATCCTTTCTTCTCCAAATAAGAGTATCTTTCGTCGACTAGGAAGACAATGGTAGCTGCAGCAAGAATGATAGCTATAGCAGCAGCCCAAGTAGAAGCCGAAGTAGTTGCAAGGTAGTGGAGCTAGCAATTCCAACAGCTCCTCCCAACAGTAGGAGTGGCTTCTTCTAAGCAAAGGAGTAATTCCAGCAGCTCCCATAGCGATAGCTCCAGCAGCAAGAAGCAGAAGGAGATGGGAGTAAGAAGTGGAAGGTTTGCACGAAGGGGTGAGGGGTGTTTTTATAGCCCAGTCGGCTTCCATGCAGGATGGCACGTCGGCCATCAAGGTGTCACTGTAGAAACCATTTGATTCCATGGCAACACGTCTCACATGCATGCTCTTCAAAGCTTACACCTAAGGATGGCGTGTAAGTTTCTCCCCAGTAAGGTGGCTCACCCAGCCCCCAACACGTAGGCAAACTTAATTCCCAGAAAACATCTTCCGTAATTAGCCCAAAATTCAGCTGGGCCAAAGGTCTTCATGTTTAGGTGTCCTAATGATGTCCGTTTAACTTGAAATTTCAACCATAGACTAATAGGAAGGTTTTACAAATTGTCATGATTTTTATTTAATTTTTAGAATTTATTTTCATTGGGTGAAAAATCGCCCCAAAAATAGTTGCGTCGACTAAATCTCAAAATCCGGTCGTCAAAAATTTCAGATAATTACATATTTGATATCACCACATTTTTCTAAGAATTATGGTGTTCTCAGATTCATTTTCGTTACAATTTTCGGTGTCGCCCTGTCGGATGTGCGCACCCTGAGTACGTTACTGAAATAACATTTATTGATGTAAATAAACCTACATTAGAGTTAATTATATCTCATGATAATGGTTATATTAACAATCTAATTATTCATAGTTTTCTATTAAATAGAATTTTCGGGGTGTTACAACTCTCCCCCACTAAAAGGGTTTGGTCCTCCAAACTCCATGACTAGATTGGTTGGATTCAAAAATTATGTTTCCATTCTTTAAACTTTTATTTATTCCAGATTTGTCTGACCAATCTTGTCATGTCTATTATATTATAAGTTGAAGGGTTTCTGAATGTTAACATCTCTAGTTATCAAAGAGCCATATTGTGACCATAGGTTTAATTAAATGCAACCTTCATTATATTCTTTATCTTGGATAATAAGGTGTTATGTATTGAGCAGATCCTTCCTAATAGCATTTTATACTTAAAGTCTCCCCCACTAAGGATTAACATTAATCCTTAGAGAGTTATATGAATACATATTCCCTTGGAAATGGGTAGTAAGGCATGACGAGAATGATGAGTATTGAGAATATGATGATAATCAACAAAGATTTTATTTATCTCATAAAGTTTGTAGTACAGAATCCATAATTCACCCTTACTAAATTACATGGGTTGGCAAAATTTACTATGCTTTGATATGCTATAACAACTAAACTCAACTGATTCTCACTATATTCTAGTCCTATCGACTTATACATAAAAATTACTTCCAATAACATCAGTCAATTTTAGGCTTAAGATTTTCCTGAACTCTTGTCATTGTTTTGTGAGTGTATACAAGACATTCTGAAATTCGGTACTTTAGACTTCCGCACTTCCCATATGCTCTTAGTCTCTACCAACAGTCCCTTTTTTTTTGACATGGTCCGGTTTGTGATAATATGCACAAACTTCCTTAGATTGTGCCTTGACATTCTCTTGCTTATGGTCTTCTTGATCTTTTGCTCTTCTTATTTCGCTTCACTATCTTTTCAGTTGTTTCTCTTTTATTGAAGGGAATGTCCTTTTCCTATATAGATACTGTAATACTTATTGTTTCCTGAGAGTTTGGACTATGAATATTCTTATGCAGCTTCATTCTTCTTGATCAACAACGGGGACTACTCCTTCTAAGGATTGAGCAAGGTTGTCATTGCATGTTGAACCTCTTTCCATTGTGTTTCTTTTCCCATTACGCTGGCTGAGCAAACAATTTTAAGTTTAGTTAGTCAATCATGTGATTTAAAACTCAGCTTTTCTGATTCATACTACTAATACAATAGTTATAGTATGTATCTAGTTACTTTATACATTAATCTTCATGATTAAATAGTGCCTTTTTCTTGTAGGATCTTAAAATATGATAGATGATATATGTTGTGTTCATGGTTGATATATCCATCTAAATGTAATAAATATTTAACACAAGCCTTTTATAACATATGAAAATTCATAAATCAAAAGGTCTATTAAGTGTGTTGACCCTAATTACTTCTTAGGTTGACATTACTCATATGTGAGGTTGACACGAGGAAATTACAAGATCAACTCTATGTGATGGATAATTAATCAAAACTCCAATCACCTGATTGAGGTGACTCTTAGAAGACATGAAGTTAACTCTACAGATACTTTTCTACTGATTCCAAGTCCAATGCTTGTGTGCATTGACATGCCATGTTGTTTATTAATTAAAGTAAAACTTTAGGATTTAACTCATCTATGAGACATTTGATTCTTATGTTACAGTTAGAAGAAAAATTTTGATGGTTCAAGCCTATAGAGGATGTAATTGATCATGGGGTGATTTCACTAAGTCCAATTCTTGTGCAATGTATTTGCATATCCTTACATTTCTTCAAAATTCTTCCTAATTAGATATTTTTCCTACTTCTTTTCTTCACTATTTTGTTTGATTGTCTACTCCAATAGACATAAACAGATTCAATCTACATTGTATGTATACGGTTTGTGAGATTTAAGACGATCTTAAAACTTTGAGTCGTCAATTGTGTGAGTGTTCCACACATTCGAGTTATTAAAGAGTTTCACTTGATTTAGTGAGGGATGGAGGTAAATGAGGAATAATGATTCATTTCAATAATTTAGAATCCAAGAACAACGGAAAAGTCAACGGAAGAATATATCACGAGGATGATCATAAAATATGTATGATTGGTTGAACCATTCATTACTAATTCTTATTTAGAATCGGAGATATAACATATCAATTCGAAAGTCATATTGATGTAAATTAAGGGATGAGTAGGTTTGACTTTTCCTTCAGTAGGAGAGGGCTCCCTTGGAGAAGTCATATGGTGTTAACCATTTTTCACCGGACCTTTGATTTTTAACATTCTACTAGTTTATTCGAATTATGAAATTTTTAGGTAGGCCAAATTGTGAGAAATTAGAAAGACGCTATTTTGATGGAATCGCCAAAATCGCGTTTTTCTTCTTCGGTGGAGAGTTGACTTTTTATTGGTAAGGGATATGATTTTTCTGACATTTTTATTAGATTCAAATGGGGGGTACTTCCTTATTTACATGTAATATCTTAAGTAAATGAAACATCAAATTATAACATTTACTTAAATGATATGGAATGTAAATAAGGTATGAGTTTCAGTTCTATAGGGTGTCTGCTGACTCTTCTAACTGACTGAAGAAGGACCAGTTCATCACAAACTGGTGTCTGTCGACAGCTAGGAAGTGGTTGTCGATAGATAGCAACAGACAGAGCTTGGTTTGCTGGTTCTGATACTACCCGTCGACAGCTATAAGTTGGTTGTCGACAGATAGCCACAGTTCCAGTTAATTGGAGTTCTGGAAGACTGGGCCTGTCGACAGCTATGAGCTGCCTGTCGACAGCCACCAGTTCTTCTCCATAAATGACTTTGTATTCACTTTAAAGACTCTAACCATGAAATCTATGAATCAAGGCATGAATTATTCCAAATGTAAGAACCTAATTGTAATCTTCACAGTTGATCTAATTACTAAACAAGCAAGATTAAACTTGATGTTATAATCCATACTTGTCTAGCTAGAAACTAAGCAGGATGTAGTGCTGAATGTATAGTCATGTTAACTATGGTTGATGTGAATTGACTACATTATTTCATTTGATTTGATCATAGTCTTGGCCTCTTAAGTTTAATTGATCAATACCTATTCACCAATCTCTAGAAATTCATTGTACACAAGATAATCTATATCCAATTTTACTTATCTAGCTTAACCTCAAGCTTTCTACCCATCCTTCTACAACCTCAGACTGGCCATTCCTTTAAAATGGAGGAGGTCCATCTTCTTAAATTTTCTAACAAAGACGTTCCAGTAATCCTTCCTCCATTCATGTCCTGTTGGTTCTTCATTAGTGTTTGCACAAACCCCTGAAATGACTGCATAAATGTAGCAAAATCAGGAGTCCCAGTACTTCCTTCTTGAGAATTTCTGACCAATGGGATAATGTGAAATTCTCCCTAGAGCTTTCCTCATGCCTATCCTCACTGGATGTGTCAATAGCTTTCCCTTTGTCTGCCATTTCTTGGAACACCAAATACATCAATTACTTCATGCTAACTACTTAAGTTCTAAAAAAACAAAATGATCTTTAGAAATTCTATAAACACACAAATGTTTTATTTATTCCTTTGTGAAAATGTTCACAGAGATATCTATCACCCATAACCTTGCTCTGATACCACCTCTGTAACACCCTCCCTCCGACGCACACATACACATACGTAACCTTTGATCGGAAGAGGGGTTACGTTGACAAACTTTCGTTATGGGTAGATATATCCGTGCAATGCACAAAACTGGCAAACCATTCCACAAAGGTATCTTTGAACACATTAAACTTCACAAGGTAACAAAGTATTAATATTCATTATTTACAAAAGACAAGTTTCTCTCTCTAATAATACATCAACAACTAAAATAAACTGCATTATTCTTCTTATCTCTTCATCGTCCGCAGCGGAATTAGGATTCACATATAGCTGAGATTATTCACACCTTCAATCTGAAAGGGTTGGAGGAAACAAAGGCGTGAGTCGGAAGGACTCAGTAGGTGACAGTAAACATAAAGATAGGAGTTTCAAATTTTAGAGCTTCAAGAGTATTCAGAAAGTGCATATATGGAACAAAATAATTGCTCATGAATTCATATTGACATAAACATATAGCCCAAGTAAATTTCATAAGGGCTCAGATGTATCTTAGAACAAAAGTCATATTTGTCTTTCAAAATTCATATCATAACTTGATTTCGGAACAAAGTTGACAGGCATCACTGCTCTCAAGAGGTTACTATATAGACGTAATTTACCATCCTCAGTGCCTAGGCGATTCCAGCACCTTAGATCTTGTTCATTGCGCAAGAACGGGGTTATTACCCACCATCGTCAGTCCATTGACTTGGATTTACCTACAAACTGTCGCCCTCAGCTGATCACAAGTGGCTGGTGCTACCACAAGTGATCCTAAACCCTCTTTTGAAGAGAGCATGTCTTCAAATCATAAATTTCTTTTCATGAGCATGACGGAAATGAGAAATCCAAAGGGAGATTTGATTTATGATTAATACAAATATCTTGGTGACAAAGTAGTTCAGAGTTCAAGAAAATAAGAAAGACAATAGTTGAGACAGGTGATGACTCAAAGCCGACAACTTCAGAAGATTTAAATCACATAAAAACCCAAGAAAATGAGGGTTCACAATTGCATCACAAGTATTCACATCTCATAAGGTGTTTAAACATATGAACTCTCAAGTGGTCAAGTTTTATAACCTTCATTACCGAATATCGAAGAATAGACTCAATCGGAGTACTATTCGTGATTGCTAACTTTAAGAATAACTTAGGGAAGAATAAGGTACATAATGTGGGTAAACTTTGAAGTAGTATAACAATAAATACCAAGGTAAATGAGAGGGTAACTTCCTTGGCTTTTAGGATGAAGTTCTAACATGGATTTAGACATGAAATGGTGCAGAAATTCAAATCAGGGCTGCACTGTCGACAGCCAAGAAGGACCTGTCGACAGATAGCTGCAGACAGAACATCATCTTGCTGGACTGTGTGTATCTGTCGACAGATGCAAGATGTCTGTCGACAGATGCACACAGTCCAGTTATTCCTGAGTTCAGGAAGGCTGGCCTGTCGACAGCTATGAGCTGCCTGTCGACAGCCGCCAATTTTTCTTGCATAAGGGACTTTGTATTCATCTAAAAACTCTAACATTGGAACTTATAAATCAAGGCATGATTTATATCAATTTGAAGAGTCTAATTGTAGTTCCCACAGTGGTTTATAAGCTAAACAAATGGGATAGAACAAGAGGGTTGCAATTCAAACTAGTTTAGCTAGAAACTAGCATGACATAGTACTGGAAATATGGTCCTTATACAAGGATTAGATGGAAATATTCCACAAGATAAACTCTCAAACTCATGGTATTTAATGCTCCAAAATCAAGGTTTGAGGTACAACATCTAGATGGAAAGAGATCACAATGTTCTAAGATATCGAAATTTCATCAAGGCTCTATAATATAAACATGAACCAAGGGTGGAAGAAGAAGATAGAAAATAGTCTTTAGAGTGGAACAAGGTTGTTCTTCTCCCATTAAGAACGTGTTACCGAAACTGAAAGAAAAATAGAATAGCTTCAGTGTATCATCTTGTAGGCTTATCAAGAAGATTTTCTTATCATGTGAGGAGGACAGAACCGAATCAATGGAAGATGAAACCTACTAATATGTAATAGAAGTGAAGATGCTCCTTAGTAACTATATGATTCCAAAGGTAATTGGAGAGATCAAACAAAAGAATCTGAGATTACAATTCATATGCAAACTTATCCATGACTTGTTAACGAGCTCAAAGGCCACTTGTGTAAGGCCATGATCTTTCTAACCAGAGCAGTGGATAGAAGTATGAGGAGAGGATAGGAACCTATACAATACTACTTATATCCAATAGGAAGAATTCTGAAAACATACATATGCTACAACATGTTCACAGAAGGTGAACAAACAGTTCTGAAGGTGTTTATGAAGTCAAAACTGATGTGTGAGGAACTATACAGGTCATAGTACAAACATGAGACATGGTTTCCACGAATAAAGAAACCATGAGCATGTACATAGGAAACTGAAAAGGATTTGAGGTATGCCACCTACTTGATCTGAAAGAAAAGTGAAGATTCTTCTTCGTAATCACATGGTTCTAAAGGAGTTAAGGAAATCAAACAAAAGGTTGGAATTATAACCTCGTATACAGACTAGACCAAGGTTGATTAACAACTTAAAGGCAACTTTGAACAAGGCTATGATCTTTCTGACAAGAACAGAGGGTAAAGATTCAGAAGGAGAATAGGAACCTACTTGACTTCAAGATCAACGAAATCCTTTCTTCTCCAAAAAGAGTATCTTTCGTCGACTAGGAAGACAATGGTAGCTGCAGCAAGAATGATAGCTATAGCAGCAGCCCAAGTAGAAGCCGAAGTAGTTGCAAGGTAGTGGAGCTAGCAATTCCAACAGCTCCTCCCAACAGTAGGAGTGGCTTTTCTAAGCAAAGGAGTAATTCCAGCAGCTCCCATAGCGATAGCTCCAGCAGCAAGAAGCAGAAGGAGATGGGAGTAAGAAGTGGAAGGTTTGCACGAAGGGGTGAGGGGGTTTTTATAGCCAGTCGGCTTCCCATGCAGGATGGCACGTCGGCCATCAAGGTGTCACTGTAGAAACCATTTGATTTCCATGGCAAACGTCTCACATGCATGCTCTTCAAAGCTTACACCTAAGGGATGGTCGTGTAAGTTCTCCCCCAGTAAGGTGGCTCACCCAGCCCCCAACACGTAGGCAAACTTAATTCCCAGAAAATCATTCCCGTAATTAGCCCAAAATTCAGCTGGGCCAAAGGTCTTCATGTTTAGGTGTCCTAATGATGTCCGTTTAACTTGAAATTTCAACCATAGACTAATAGGAAGGTTTTAAATTGTCATGATTTTTATTAATTTTTAGAATTTATTTTCATTGGGTAAAAAATCGCCCCAAAAATAGTTGCGTCGACTAAATCTCAAAATCCGGTCGTCAAAAATTTCAGATAATTACATATTTGATATCACCACATTTTTCTAAGAATTATGGTGTTCTCAGATTTCATTTTCGTTACAATTTTTCGATGTCGCCCTGTCGGAGAGTGCGCACCTCTGAGTACGTTACTGAAATAACATTTATTGATGTAAATAAACCCTACATTAGAGTTAATTATATCTCATGATAATGGTTATATTTAACAATCTAATTATTCATAGTTTTCTATTAAATAGAATTTTCGGGGTGTTACAACCTTGTTAGCCTAAATGTAAAATGTTAGCTCATGTGAAGGGATGAGTAGAAAGCATGTGATAGGTATTTTGTTTTGAGATGGCATGAATCATGTATCATATGTTGTGAAGTTGTAGAAATACCATGATAGGTTGTTTATCTTCATTGTCTCAACCATGCTATATGTTTGATTTAATGAAATTGAAAGTAGAACTTACTTGTGATATATGCATGTGTGACGTGTATGGAGTTATTTGCTGAGTCTATTAGACTCATTCCTTGCTTCGGCGTACAGGTTTAGTAGGTGACCCCACTTCCTTGGAGGAGATCGTGGAGAGAGACTCCGAGCGAGGAGAGTAGCTTGGTGGAGTTACCATTTTGTGCTTAGTTCATAGTGTGTACTTGGGAATCATGTATTTGAAACTTATGTAATCATGGGCAAACTATGTATCTGAATTTAGTATTTCATTATGTGGACTTTAGCTCTTTAATTCGCTATATTGATCATGTATGCTTAAATGTGGATGATGAAATGAAATGAAAGATAGTAGTTCTTTTCTTCCGCTACTCTGTATTTATTTTGTGTACATCTCGATCGTATGTTAGTGTTGGGTAAATGTCCCACTGTGATGACGTTCATTATACCGACGTGGATTGGTATAATCGTACTTGTATAAAGAGGGTCGTCGCAAACATACATGATCCATATAGAAATTTAAGGAACTAATTTCACATAATGAAATACAAAATTCAAATTACATTGTTCGTCCACAAATTTACATAAGCTTCAATTTCATAAGTCTCAATTACATACTATGAAAGTAAGATACAATGATGGTGACTCCACAACACTCTACTCTCCTCGCTCGGAGTCGCTCTCAATGGTCTCCTCCAAGGAAGTAGGGTCACCTGCTAAACCTGTACGCCGAAGCAAGAGTGAGTCTAAAAGACTCAGCAACTAAACTCCATACACATCATACATGCATACATCACAAGTAGGCCATTCATTCAATTTTATTAATCAAAACATGTAGCATGGTTGTACAATAATGGAAACAACTTGTCATGATATTTCTACATAATTCACAACACATGATACATGGTTTATGTCATTCAAATTAAAATACCTACCACATGCTTTCTACTTATCTATCCACATGAGAGCTACATTCACCATTTAAGCTACGACATGATAGCAATTTAGCATGGGATTTTCACACACATAAAAGGAAAATACTCCCAACATGGATTCTACATATTTTTGTACATGTAAAACATTGTTATACCACATTAAGGTTGCTGTTTTGACATGAATCCCACATTTCCATAACATGAATTACACTTTCACATTCTAACACATTTGTTTCACATGTTTACACAATTGCACATTCACATTGTTTACTTTTACACATTACACATATACACATGTTCACGCTACACAATTTGTACATATACACATTCACATTTTCACATTTAGATGTTGTGACACATAGTCCAAACCACCACTAGAAGGACACATTCACATCACATAACACATAACACATAGACGCCACCTAGGCAACACAGTGACGGCCCTTGGTACTGCGCAGACCGGGAGAAGAACTCTCCACCCTAACCAGTGGTACTTGTCCACCTCCAGGATTTCATCCAAATGCCCATAGGATTTTAACACATTGAACCTTCCCGTGGGGACTTTTTCACGGTACGGTTCCACAGCCCTCTATGGAAGCAGTGTCACACACGGCACAATTTACACATTTCGATTTTTAACACACACACATTCACCCAATTTACGCATTACTTACGTTGTCGCTATTAAGCACATGGTTCAGTTTTTCCTAATTCATGGTGCTACTATTTGACAGAGTTTAAACACTCAGTAATTACACTAATCAGGTTGAAAACACATAATCAAACCATAATCATGATAGCATGCATTAATAGCTCATTTTCACATGGGAATTTCACAATATAACCTACTATTACCCAAATCCCATGAAAATTTAACCACACATTGGTTGTGGGGTTTAGACCACTCATGCAAATTTTCACATTTTTCGGAATTACACAGAATTTACAGAAAATGAAACAATCATTCATATGCCATTAATAATTCAGTTATCATGAAAGCACAACATAAATGTCAGATTTGGTAGTTCTCAGACCTGTACCTAACATGCACATTATCACCGAATTTTTTTTCGAATTTATCTCACATCATACTATTTACTGTGATTTTAACATGACCCTACACATGCTTTCTCATTCATTACCGAAATGTAATAAATCACATGATCATGGCAAAATTTCCAATTTTGCAGAGCATGGACTGACATACATACACATGGTCTAGAAAATTTATGGCAGTCAAATTCCTCACGAATCATGTGAACAGTAGACTAACACAACCAAGGTCTCATCTAACATGCATTTTTCATAAATGTAACCATTACACTATTTACAAAAATTCACAAAATCTCAAAAACACATTCACCATTCATAATACATAGCATATAACGTTTACAATATATCCTCATGCGAAAAAAACTTCGGAAATTAATCATATATAAGGAAGAACAGCTCACTGTTCTGTCTGAAGAACTAAACGACAAAGGCTAGCCGTTCAAGGGGTTAACGGCAACATCGTCTGCAGCCAACTGAAGAGCTTAATGGAAAGGGATCTTGCCGTTAGGTTCCTGTCTGTGTAAAACACAGACTGAGCTCCAAAGAAAGGGTGAATGTGGGGGATCCAGGACACGAGTAAAATCCAATAAAATATCTAAGACTTACTGGACATATACATGCATCACGGGGATGGGTTACTTGCCTTTAGAAAAATCTCCAAGGGGATCTAAATGGAATTTGAAGCTCTCCTTGGGTAGTGCCAAGAAGCCTCCAAAACACCTCTACTCCGGCTTCTGTGATGATCCTCGCAGCACACCAGAGCCGGGGATGTGTAGCCTGATGTCAAGGGTTCCTCCTTGTCGAAATAGATCGCGGGAAGAAGCCACCAGTCTTCAGATCTCAAGGCTCAAAGTTCTGTTTTCGCACAGGGACTTAGGGTTTCTCGGGTTTTCTTTGCCAAGAGACAAAGGGGTCTCTTCCAGCTACTAAGGGGTGTTTCTACATAAGTCTAGGCTTGGGGCATGCGTGGGCAGGGTCTGATGGGAGTTGAGAGCCGTTGGGAGACATCTCCCCAATCAGTGAGCAAGCCCAACCCGGAATTTCGGGGTCTGTTGTTCACAGAAAATTAGAGAAGTAGACGTCCACATCCATGGTCATTTACCTCATAGTTGGCGTCCATCGACATGGACGTTTACTCAACATGGACGTCCATCCATGTTGACGCCAATTTGCTCTTCGGCCAGAGCATTAAACCATGCAGAAAACCATATATACGCTATATATATATACCTGCAATATATATAGTATAGTGTACACACTACTACACCATGCAAACAAACAATAATTACATCTAAACATACACATGCATACATAAGTACACCTAGCTAATATGTACGTAGATATCTACATATGCATACATAATATTTACACACAAGCACGAATCCACACACACAACAAAATAAAAGTACAAAATTTGAGGGCCTTACAAAAAGAATACACATAGTTGGAGAACAAGGTTCTGCATCCAGGCTAGGGCAAAGGATGAACCAGCAAACCAGAGCAATTTCTAGGTGATTCCTTCAAGGGTTGTTGTTCAAGTTCAAGGTGTTGGATGTTTAGAATATTGTGCATCCATAGTGCAACATCCAGGAAGGCCTGTGCAATCTTCCGTGTTCTTCTCTGATATTTCTCAACCACAACAAAACATGAGATGTCTGAACTACGAGTTTCATATCTTTTTCTTTTGTTCTTGGGTTGAGAAATTGTATTCTAAACTTTTTCCAATTAAACTTTGTGTTTGTGTGTGAGTTGTGCTCGTGGTTTACAAGCGTGTTTATGAGGGTTTTGATAGTGAGGCTTTCGTCACTGTTGAGATGTGTGGGTGTGTCTCTGTGTGTGTGTGGAGTGGTTGTACTCTGTATCTTCGGCCAGGTTTAGAGTAGTGTGTTGCCACCTCACGTCTGTAAGGGGTGGACGTAGGCTCACAATCCTTGTGTGGCCAAACCACCTAAACAACTACATACTGTGGTGTGTTTCTTTTTCTTCTACCTCCTTCTACTTACGTTGTTGGCTTCTAGTAACACGTCTGGTTTGTTCCTCCATGCTTTCCTTATTTCCTTTTATGTTGTGTAGATACTACACTTAAAAGTTGTATCAGATTTTCTTTTCTTGTTTCTTTACTTTGGCAAGTCCCATACGAAGAGCAGACAAAGTGCTCTCCTCCACTGGCCCACTGGAGGAAGGGAAGGTGGTCCACCCCCAACTCCCATACCCTGTTGAGGGTGTCGGAGTCCCATGTCATGATCGATCGTGCGATCATGACACGATTACCGTTGCGTTGAGCAGCCCCGTCGTGGCATAGGTAAGTGACCTTCTCATCTTCCTTTCCTTAGTAGGTTAGCAATTGTATTTTCATTTATATTTAGGGAACCTGCTTGGTGGCGATCGTGATCATTTCCCTATATTATCTATATATCCATCTTTGTTATGTATTGAGAAATCATAGTTTTGAAATTACACCTTTTGACGATCGCGATGGGACCTCCTGTGCCAAACCTCATCTGCTATATTGTCCACTTGCCTTTCCTTGTTTGTTTTGTGCATTAGAATCATCCTAGGATCGAATTTCCCTTTTGTTTTGCTTGTTGTTTTTTGTCCCTTGTAGCGACAGATCGAGGAGGTACGACAGCATAGCGTCTATAAAGGCAGACGCGATAACATGTATGTCTTGTTTTGGTCTTTTCCCATTTTTGAATTACTGTTTAATGTTCACTGTGAGTTCTCCATGTTGTTCTAGGACATAGGTTGTGATTTTGATTGATTAGAATCCTGTTAGGGATCGGGTTTTCCATTTAATATCATTGTTGTTTTTGGATCCTTCTTGTGGTCGATCATTTGGTCGCAATAGTGACACGTTGAGGCTTTGGGACGCGACAATAAGTATGCTGAGTTGTTACAGCTTTTTGCACTATGGTTTTAGTTTCAGTTCG
The DNA here is from genome assembly GCA_014218235.1 of Colocasia esculenta. Lineage (NCBI taxonomy): Eukaryota > Viridiplantae > Streptophyta > Magnoliopsida > Alismatales > Araceae > Colocasia > Colocasia esculenta. The sequence goes on from CM024760.1 coordinate 90,263,854, forward strand.
TACGAGGCCAGTAGCCCATGTTTCACTTGTCTTCCATGTTCTGTTGTTTAGTTTTAGGCTTGTTTGCATCTTGTTTGTGTGCAGGTTTGGGTTTCTACAGATGGTTACTGTCGCAACCGGTGCGCTAGCCATGACATTGTCGTGCCAGGTGTGTCAACTGTGACATTGTCAGGACCGGTACATCTGCCACGTTATCTGCAAAGAGTCCTAACCAGCTATTTGTTAGTATTAGGTAAAATCTGCATGCACCCCGGTGCACCAAGGTTCATGCACAAACTTCATGTGTAGATAGGTCTCCTCCTTGGTAGCATAGACCATCTCACCTACGAGTACTCGTGGGCTGACCAATGCTTGCTATCAAGGGCCTCCGTAAGTCCCTGTTGTCGTACGCACATTGCGGCCGTAAGGCTAGTTGTACCTGGTGCCCCCTTAGTCTAGGTCGTATTCGTGTGAGGTTTGTGTGTGTCACCCCCCTTAGTCATCTCAGAATACTTAAGTACACACAACTATTAGGGTTCCTCTTTGGCCGACTGCAATTCAATTAAATCAATCCATTAAAAGGATAAGTGATAACCTTAAAATTCTAATGTGTATCATGTTAACTTCGGTGTTTTCTTGAGAACTCCCTTCTCATCCCCTTCTTGTATGATTTTAACTGTTGTTGTACCCCTTATTTGTATTTTAGTGTATCCTTTTGATTCCCCCGTTGTCATCCTCTCATGGCTCCTTTCCGCTTCACCTATCCTCCAACCTCTCCTTCCCACACGGACCTCTTTTCTCGTGAGTCTATTCTAAATAAAGCCCAGCCCAGGTCCATCAGGCCGATGAGAGTACCTTCTACCACTCTACCTTGTCGTCATCTTCCTCTAATCAGGCCGCTGAATTGGAGCGCCTCCTCCTTGAAATGGGCTCCAACGAGGCCCGCGAGTTGTTGTCTGCCTTTGCTTCACGGTCTTCTTTCAAGATGTGCCCAATAAGCCCATATTATTTTGCTCGATCTAGCTCTTCTTATGTCGTCACTCCTGGGTCGAGCGAGCGACCCGTCTATCTAGCCCATGTCTTTACAACTGGCCCATTATCCTTAATTTGGTCTGGACTCTCATTCTCAACTTCTCTCTCATGCTCAAGTTGGCCCTCACTATCCACAATCCATCTTGGCTCGGGACATCTAGTCCAAGTTCGAGTCCATGAAGCGAGAGCTTAGCGATGTGCGGAGGTAGTTGAATCCTAAACCCTCCTTTGATGTTACACTCCCTAATTTTCATGGTCTTCGGATCCCTCCACTCTCTTAGCTCCCTATCTATCGCAGGTATAATGGAGCCGGAGATCCATATATCCATTTGAAGTAGTTCCTCTATGAGTTGGTGTCCTACCAATAGCTTATTAGCTTATCTTTTTAGGCGGTTATTGGATGGGCTCACTCAAGAGTGGTTTTATTCATTACCTCCTAATGAAGTAGAGGATTTATAAGTTGTCAAGGTTAGATTCATACAGCAATACCAAGATTAGGCTGGGCCCGAGTATTCAATGGCCTATCTAGTTGCTGAGCAGATAAAGCCTGATGAAGAGTTTGCAACCTATACCGATCGGTGGCGTCAGATGTCTACACGTGTCCAAATGCATATCCCAGAGGAAGAAAAAATCAAGTTGATCATTTCTAATGCCACGCCTACATATCGTGACATCCTGGCTATGAATGACATCACTTCCATGCAACAATTATACAACCGCGCTCGCTTTGTCAAAACCCAACTTCTTGACTCCCCTATGCTATCCATGTTTGAGGCCCAACAACTAATTTTCACATTTCAAGGGCCCACTTATGAGGGAGTTCAAACCCATGCCCAAGTTGATGTTGTCCACCACCCCACACCTATCCACTCCACTAACCACTATTTGCCTCCACCTCCATATAGCCATCTCGCACCACTTCCACAAGACCAACTGCCTCGCCCATACCACCACACCTCAACATCCACTACTCATTCACCATGGCATCCATTTGGCCCAAAGCGAGCTCACTATCATCCGTTGCCAGAATACCTCTCTGATGTCTTCATAGCTTTGATGTCAGTCAACATGTTGCAACTTCCTCTTGAAAGGCCAAATCGGGACACCTCTGTGGACCGAGCTGAGTATTGTCTATATCATTGCCATCCAGGGCATACAGTTGTGAACTGTTATGAATTACGGGACACAATTTATGATTTAGATCAAGAGTGGAAGATAAACTAGACCGACATGCATGAGCTCATCTTGCATATTCGAGAAAAGAAAAGGGCGTAAGGCCAGGGGCAACAGCGCTCTCCATCACAGGCAGTAGAACAGTTACCCAAGCAGCCAGCAGAGCAGTCACATCCAAGATAGCAAGCACAAGCATCAAGATAATCGTCTCCATCAGTTCCAGACAAGGGGAAAGTCTTCACTTATGCACCAAGTGCATCACCCACTCCTCCACCAACCTTTGCTCAGGACCACACCATCATGCCAACTCTTGACGCCACGCCGCACCACAATGACGAGCTGTTGGCTCGACGTATTATGTCAGTCGTCTCCACTAGTGTCACAAATCACCAGTCCCTTGCCTTATTTAAACCCTCCATTCTTACCCATCACTACCATCTCCATGTCACTGCCACCTATACCTGAGCAAGCCACCACCACAATGCCAAGGTTTGAGCAATCTCCACTCACCTCCGACCCGAAACAAGGGCTTCCTACTTCCGAGATTAAAGCTGACTTACTTGTCTCCGAACTAGAAGAAGAGCTCTCTCCGCTCGAGCCTGTCCTTGCCATAACCCAATCACCTCACACTAAACCCTCTCCTCTTCTGACAAACCTTCCACCACCATACAACCCACCATCACCACCCAACGGAGTGGGTATGCACTGCCGGAAGCATGCCTCAGATCTGCTTCCTCAGAACAAGACAATTCGAGCAAGGATAGCATAGTCCCGGTCATGCGTTTTGACCCTCACAACTACATCAGCCGCATGCCAGTCTATGTCCTTATCTTGAGCACATTTGGGAAGGAAGAGTCTTTGTCTCCTCAGAAAATGATTGTCGAAAAGAGTTCCCAAGCACTAGTGCCAGTCAGATCCAAAGCGGGGATGGTAGCCATTACACTACTCATTGGAGTTGCTACTATGGATACCCCTCACTCAGTAATATTGCAGATGACTGGACAAAAGAAGGGGTTCTCTACAAATGTTGTGCTATCTCACACTGCTGCCAAGGCCGTCATGAAGTCATTGCTCAAAGGTCAGTCGTGGCGACCTTTGGTGAAAGCTCTCAACACTGTAGCCACCACATCTTTACTAGAGCTTCCACTCAAGGGGCACGTGGCTGCACTCCCAAGCCTATCTAAGGCAAGTACTGAGTTGATTCTACTATGCAAGGGGCAACACTCTGTGCCACTGCTTCCACCTAAAGTTGTCTCCAAAGGGCAAGAAGTCATACTGCCAAGAGCATCCAAGTCAGTTCTAAAAGCTCTCCATGCCATACTTCAGCCCAACCAGGGGCATGTTGTTATGCCATCAAAAACACTCAAGGTTACACCAAGAGTCCTTTGCAACTTGCCTCAACCTGTTAGTCGGTTGGCCATACTAATGCCACCCATGAGGCTCCCAAGAGTTTTTCCTTTGCATATGACAAGGGAGTTGACTTTCAGGCCGAACTGTTAGTTTAAGATGCCTAATCTAAGGCTCTTCGTACCCGCTGTCAAGCTTCCATGGATTGGTATTATCCACTCATCAAGGAAGCCATCTATTATGCCAATGGATACAAAGGAGTTGTTTCACCCAAGTGTTCCTATGAGATTCCATAGTGCATGCTCTACATACCTGCCGAGGGAATTATCCTTCATGTCAGATCATCCATGGGAGGCTACAAAAGTTGGGCATCTAAACGAGAGCCAAGGGGCAAACATATACATGGCGACAGTGATCATAGATGAGAAAGCTATTGTAGACACCCATTTCTGGCCCATAAGTGGAGCCAAATTCCTTGTCATATCATTGATGCCCCATGTTGGCTCATCGTCGCCTAGCTGGTTTTATCTGATCATGGTATTTTCATTAGTTCATCACCCTGGTGGGTTCTTCCTGGTCAAATCAATCAGTCTTCGTTAGTATCTCGTAGCTCTTTAAGTTAGGAGTTCAGTGCTTCAAACTGCACGTCAATCCGATTCCCATGCAAGGAGATCAGATACTTTTGTATGAGCTTTATGCTGAAAGTTCCGGAAGGCGACAATGACCCTGTCGCGTTCTCATTCAGAAGACGACGCCCTTCGGATCGCGTTCATACCCACACCGATTTGCCTTCAAGCCAGAATCGATCATCTTCAGAAAGCGACGCCTCGATACGTCGCGTTCTCATTTGGCATTTTAATTCCATGCCAGAAAATGCTTAAAAGGTTTCCTTCTATGGAAGGAGACGTATCGAGGCGTCGCGACCAGGTAGCGACAAGGAGCTTGTCGCGTTCTGGTTTCTATGCAACGTACCCTTTCCTAACCCGACTTGGACCCTTGCTATTGATGAATAGTCCGACATTTAGTGGTCTAGAGGCGTCCAAATCCTTCCAAATTCGGAGGAGACCCTCTTTAGAAGGTCCTTTCCGAGTTCTGATTCCCCTTGCCCGAGTACACCTACCCAATTCAGACTATTGCCTATTATTCTCCTCTCAGCCCATTCAGGAATAATGGGGTATAAATCCCTTCATAGAGCATCGTTTAGGGCATGGCCGGCGTTTGCTTCTTCCTCTCTCAGAGAGCTACGAGTTCTCAGAAGAGCTCTCAGCCTCCAGATGACCAGGAAGTGCCCCCAAGGGCGTTTTCTCCTCATCTACACTTTCTCTCTCTCCTTTTTTATTCTTTTTCTCTTCATGCATGCATGTTAGATCGATTTCTTTTCATAGATTTGCATTAGAGCACCACACACACACCATTTTTAATCACCCAAAGGGGTTAAAACCCCACCCCACGTGAGTTCCTCCAAATTAGTTCATGTTCACTCTTTGTTTTGGGATAGATTCTACACAAAACGAATTTCTAATGGGTGTTTTATTGTTTTGATGTTCTTGGCAGGTGTTAGAAGATAGTAGCAGCACAAGGCTCTTGCCCCTTGGCCGGCTGAGGAGTAGGAAGAAGAGAACCCATAGTCTTCATCTCCAGTTGCAGAAGGCAACGTCAATCTGGTCGCGATCTGAAGAAGGCGACAATCCACGCATCGCGTTCAGAGAACTGGAAGGCGGCACCGTCTTTGTCGCGTTCACATAAGGCGACACCGGGCCTATCGCGTTCACAGGACCAGGTACCCTTATGCACTTTTTCTTCCTTTTCCAAAGTAGTTAGCATCTTCCCTCGTCATACATCATCTTGCAACTACTTTGGTGGCAATCACAGTCTATTTTCTTTATTTTTAATCATCATCTTTGGGGAGCTAATCCCGTGATTACACCTTTTGGCGATCACGGTGGGACCACTAGTGCCTATCGTGCTTGTTGTTGTCTTTCCCTCCTGTCGTTTTTAGTCTTTCATGTGTGTGTTCTTTCTTTAGATTCCGTGTTTTCCCATTTATTTTACTACTGTTTTGAGTTCTGTTGTACTGGGTGAGAAGGCGACGGTGAAGTCATCGCTATCCAGAAGATGACAGGGAGGTCGTCACGATCAGGTCAGTGCTCCTGATTCCATCTCTATCTGTGTTTTGGGTTTATTTCAAGTACTCCATCCATGCTTTAAGTTGTTTCATGCGTGTTCCATGCTTATGAGAGTTTGTCAGTCCTTCATGCTATAGGGTTGTTTGATTTTTCGTGCATAATCAGGTTTATCTGATCTGTGTCCACTGTGAAGAAGAACACGACGCGCTTCCTGTCGCGATCCAAATCGCGACAGGTTGTCTGTCGCCTTCGTCTTCTGAAAGCAGATTGGCCTGATTTCTGTTTTGTTAGTTCTAGGCTAGACTTTGCATGCACTCCGATGCACATAGGGCGTGCATACATATTTCCATATTTTAGTTTAGGTTCTCCTCCTCGGCGACGCCTGCTCTCTCGGCACATACTCCTTGTGTCCGACTAGAGCACTCACTCGAGGGACTCCGTAAGTCCCCGCTGACTGTGGATTCCCACACGGCCGTCGGGTTGGTTGTATCCGTTGCCACCTAGAGTTAGGGTCATGCATTGGTAAATTTGTGAGAATCCTAGTCAAACCTGAAGTTGGAAGCTTTCTCCCTGTATGAAACCTTTCCTTTGAGGGAACTTGCTAAAAAAGATCAATCCATTAAAAGGCAAACTTGAACTAAATAAAAGAAACCATCATCATTGCCAACTTCTTGCTTTGGGTGAGACATTTTCTCTTTCTTTTGTTTGCATAGGAGTGTTTGTTTAGGAAAGTAAGTGTTTGTTTAGGTTAGGGTGTCTCTTAGGTCTAGACAGGCTTTCCTTATTTTGGCGCACCCACTTTCCAAATATGGAATCCTACTTGAACCTAGTCTATGGTGATGAGAATCAGGACGCGGCATTCTACACCACCCATGACTATGAGGAATCTCTTCCTCATGATCTCCTGCTCAACTCATGCGCCTAATTCCTCAGCTCAATCAATCCCAAATCCAGGATCTCATGACGGCCCTCAAAGGAAAGGTCACCTCATCACCCTCACCTAGAGCGGGCGCCTCTCGCCCCATGGCATCTACCCCCAGCCCCCGCATCATCACGGGACCAGCCGACAACACTCCCATCCAGCCGCGGGCCATTCGATTCACTCCTTTTGTGTAATGCCCTCAAATTTTAAATACCATGATTTGCTTAGAAGTTCTTGTTTATGCAAACCGATTAGGTTTAAATTATGATATTTAGGATTAAGGGTATGTTTAAGACACTTTATCATACCTAGGTATCAATTTCGGTCGTGCGCACCCCGACAGGACGACACCGAAAAACTGTAACGAAAATAAAATCTAAGAACACCATAATTCTTAAAAATTGTCGAGATATTAAAATGTAATTATCCGGAATTTTTGACGACCGGATTTTGAGATTAAGTTAACGCAACTATTTTTGGGGCGATTTTTCACCCATCGAAAAATAAATTCTAAAAATTAATAAAAATCATGAAATTTGTAAAACCTTCCTATTAGTCTATGGTTGAAATTTCAACTTAAACGGATATCATTAGAACACCTAAACATAAAGATCTTTGGCCCAACTGATTTATGGGCTATTTACGGCAGGGATTTTTCTGGGAATTTCATATGCTTACGTGTGAGGCTTAGGAAAGGCCAACACACATTAGGATAAGGCTTATCCATGGGTTGGGCTATCATTAAGGTTACTTGCGTGTAACCAAGAGAGTGTATGCATGGGAGACGTGGCTGTGGGTGAAGAAGAGGTTTTACCTCAACACTTGTACGGCTGATGTGCCGGCTTGCATGAAACCTGGAGGAACTATAAAAACTCCCCTCTTACACATCGTACAAACCTTTCCTCCTCTTGCTACTACTGTCGTTATTCTAATTGGAACTGCTAAGCTATTGTTGTGGGAGCTGTGGCGGTTGCTAATTGTGGTTGCTGCTAGTGCTTTGCCCGGAGTGGGTCCAGACAACTCCAATTGCCCTGTTGTTGTTGTGTTGATCTCTACGATCAAAAGAAGAAGAATAAGATCTTTTTGTTCTCCTTACAGATCAAGTAGGTTCTCATCCTTTCCTTGAACTTCTATTCTCTATTCATGTTGAAAGAATTTAGCCTCATACGAGTTACTTTTGGAGCATGCTAACCAGTCTCGGTTAAGTTCGTATACGAGATTGTAATCTCAGATTCTTTGGTTTGGTTTTCCCAACTACCTTTGGAACTATGTGATTACCAAAGAAGAATCTCCACTCTCCTTACAGATCAAGTAGGTTCCCAATTTCTCCTTCCACCCATGATCCAAGTTTATGTTATAGAGTTTTGCTAGAAATTTCGATATCCTAGAATATTGTGATTTCTTTCCATTCGGATGTTTGTACCCCAAGCCTTGATTTGGAACATTAAATATCTTGTGTTTTAGTGTCCATCTTTTAAGAATCTCCCAATAAACCATTGCTATTAAGACCACACTTCCAACAATATACTATGTCTAGTTTTTAGCTAGACAAGCTTGAATTACAAACCTCTCATTTCATCTCGCTTGTTCGGTTTATAAACCACTGTGATAACTATAATTAGACTCTTCTATTTGATATACATCATGCCTAAATACATAGGTTCCATGGTTAGCATGTTTAGAGTACATTCTAAGTCATTTATGAGTGAGGAACAGGCGGCTGTCGACAGACAGCCCAAATCTGTCGACAGGCGCATGTTTTCCAGAACTTCAGGTTGCTGGACTATATACATCTGTCGACAGATCCCTTATTGCTGTCGACAGATCCATATAGACCAGCAAGATAAAGTTCTGTCTGCAGCCATCTGTCGACAGGCCCTTCTTAGTTGTCGACAGGTACAACCCTGAATTGAATTTCTGCACTCTTTCATGCCTGAATCCATGCCAGAACTTCATCCTAAAAGCCATGGAAGTTACCCTCTCATTTACCTTGGTATTTATTGTCATACTACCTCAAAGTTTACCCACATTATGTACCTTAATCCCCCTTAAGTTATTCTTAAAGTTAGCAATTACGAATAGTACTCCGATTGAGTCTATTCTTCAGTATTCGGTATCTAAGTTTTTAAAACTTGACCACTTGAGAGTTCATATGTTTGAACACCTTATGAGATGTGAATACTTGTGATGACAATTTTGGACCCTCATTTTCTTGGGTTCTTATGTGATTTAAATCTATTGAAGTTATTGGCCTTGAGTCATAATCTTGTCTCAACCAATTGTCTTTCTCATATTCTTGAACTATGAACTACTTTGTCACCAAGATATTGTATTGATTCTCAATCAAATCTTCCTTTAGATTTCCAATTTCTATTATGCTCATGAAAAGAATTTATGATCTGTAGACAGTGCTCTCTTAAAAGAGGGTTTAGGATCACTTGTAGTAGCACCAGCTACTTGTGATCAGCTGAGGGCGACAGTTTGTACGTATGTAAATCCAAGTCAAGGAATCGACGATGGTGGGTAATAAAATAATTATACCCCGTTCTTGCGCAATGAACAAGATCTAAGGTGCTGGAATCGCCTAGGCACTGAGGATGGTATATTACGTCTATATAGTAACCTCTTGAGAGCAGTGATGCCTGTCGAATTTGTTTCCAAATTAAGTTATGGTCTGAATTCTGAAAGACAAATATGACTTTTATTCTGTGATTTGTTGGAGCTCATTATGAAATCAATTTGAGCTATATGTATCTGTTAAGTATGAAATTCATGAGCAATTATGTTTTGATCCACGTATGCACTATTTGAATATTCATTCAGCTCTGCCAATGAAACTTCTACGCTATGTTTACTGATACCTACTGAGTCCTTTCGACTCATGCCTTTGTTTCCTCCAACCCTTTCAGATTGAAGGTGTGTATAATCTCAGCTACATGTGAATCCTAATTCCGCTGCGGGCGATGAAGAAATGAAGAAGAATAATGTAGTTTTAGTAGTTTCTTTTAGTTGATAATGTATCAAGTTAGAAAGAGAGAAACTTAGCTTTTGTAAATAATGAGTGTTGCTACTTTGTCACTTTGTGTATTATAATGTGTTCGAAGATACCTTGTGGAATGGTTTGCCAGATTTGTGCATTGCACGGATATATCTACCCATAACGAAAGTTTGTCGGCGTAACCCCTCTTCCGATCAAAGGTTACGTATGTGTTTGTGTGAAGTCGGAGGAGGGTGTTACAGAGGTGGTATCAGAGAAAGGTTATGGGTGATAGATATTTCTGTGACCATTTTCACAAAGGAAATAAATAAAACATTTGTGTGTATTCTAGAATTTCTAAAGATCATTTTGGTTTTTAGAACTTAAGTAGTTAGCATGAATTAATTGGATGTGTTTGATGGTGTTCCAGGAAATGGCAGACAAAGGGAAAGCTATCGACACATCCAGTGAGGATAGGCATAAGGAAAGCTCTAGGGAGGAAGTTCACAATGTCCCATTGGCCGGAAATTCTCAAGAAGGAAGTACTGGGACTCCTGATTTTACTACATTTATGCAGTCATTTCAGGGGTTAGTGCAAACACTAATGAAGAACCAACAGGACATGAATGGAGGAAGAATTTCTGGAACATCTTTGTTAGAAAAATTTAAGAAGATGGGACCTCCAGCATTTAAAGGAAATGGCCAGCCTGAGGTTGTAGAAGGATGGGTTAGAGAAATGGAAAAGATATTTAAGGCCATAAGATGCGAAGAAGAAGACAAAGTCACATTGGCGACTTACATGCTCCAGGATAGAGCAGATGAATGGTGGCAATCTGCCATGAGAAATGCATTTAGAAATAGAAGGGATAATATTAGTTGGGAAGAGTTCTTAAGAGAATTGTATGAGAAATACACTCCACCACACGTCAAGGATAGGAAAGAAGTGGAATTCTTACAGTTGGAGCAAAAAGACATGACTGTGGCAGAATATGAAACCAAATTCACTGAATTAGAAAAGTATGCACCTCATATTTGTGACAATGAAATCAGAAGGGTAAAGAAGTTTGTGAGAGGATTGAAACCCGGTGTGAGGAGCAGGGTAGCTCCACTAGATCCCCAAAGTATGGCTATGGCACTGAAGACTGCATTTATAGTGGAATCTGAGTTTGAGGAGTATATGAAAAACAAAGAAACCAATGGGGGTAAGAAGAAAAATGTGTATAACAAGGAAACAAAAGGTCAGAAGCGAAAAGTAGATTCAACCAAGCAGCAGGGAGAACAGAAAAAGAGTTGGCCCATGTGTGTTCAATGTGGAGGAAGATACCCCGGTGATGAATGCTGGGAAGTAGCAGGGAAGTGTTATGGATGTGGTCAGAAAGGGCATATGATTAAGGACTGTCCGCACAAAGCAGACCAGTCAAAGGCACAGAAGCCACAACCTTATTTCCAGCAAGCCCCAAGACAACCACCTAAAGGACTAGCTAGAGTCTTTGCTCTGACAAAGGAGGAAGCCCAGGACACCCCTACAGTAGCTGAAGGTATTCTCCTAACCGAAAATATGTATGCTAGAGTGTTATTTGACCCTGGAGCTACACACTCTTTTATTTCTCAGATATTTATTAATTCTATATCTCGAAAACCAGAGAAATTAGTAGGAAGCATGATACTTGACTGTCCTACTGGTCAAATACTTACACTTACCTCTGTTATTCCAGAAATAACTCTGAAAATAGGAGAATGTGAACTTACTGCATATGTATATGTACTGGATAACATGCAAGATTTTGACATTATACTGGGAATGGATTGGTTAGCAAAAAATCATGCCGTATTAGATTGCCATAAGAAAGTTTTAACATTTAAAAGGCCGGGATTAGCAGATTTCAGCTATACATATCCAAAGAATAATGGAAACAAGAAGACTATATCAGCACGTAAAGCCATGAAATGGCTAAGAAATGGTTGTCAAGGTTATCTGGCAAGTGTGATGGCCATATCAAATGAGCATAAACAGGTATCAGTTCAAGATATTGGTGTTGTAAAAGAATTTCCAGATGTTTTTCCTAATGATTTATCTGGATTACCTCCAATTAGAGAAATTGACTTTACCATTGAACTTTTACCTGGAACTTTGCCTATATCCATAGCTCCTTATAGAATGGCACCAGCTGAGTTGATAGAATTAAAGAAGCAGTTGCAAGACTTATTAGACAAAGGTTTTATTAGGCCAAGTGTATCACCATGGGGAGCTCCGGTATTATTTGTTAGAAAGAAAGATGGATCCCTCAGATTATGCATTGATTATAGAAAGTTGAATCAAGTCACAATTAAGAACAAATATCCATTACCTAGAATTGATGACTTGTTTGATCAACTCCGGTCTGCTACAGTATTCTCTAAGATCGATTTAAGGTCGGGGTACCATCAATTGAGAGTTAAAGAAGATGATATTCTAAGACTGCATTTAGAACCAGATACGGACATTATGAGTTTTTAGTACTCCCCTTTGGATTGACTAATGCACCTGCTGTATTTATGGATTTGATGAACAGGGTATTTCAGCCTTATTTGGATAATTTTGGGGTGATATTTATAGATGATGTGTTGATATACTCTTCTAGTGAAGAAGAACACAAAGAACATTTGAGAATTGTATTACAAACATTAAGGAATCATCAATTGTAAAATTAAGTAAATGTGAGTTTTGGCTCAAGGAAGTGAAATTTTTGAGTCATGTGATTTCTGGAAAAGGTGTGGCAGTAGACCCGAGTAAAATTAAAGCAATTCTAAATTGGGAAAGACCCAAAACTCCATCAGAAATTCGAAGTTTCTTGGGATTAGCTGGCTACTATAGAAGATTTATTGAAGGCTTTTCTTCTATAGCTATGCCTTTGACTCAGTTAACCAGAAAAGAAATACCTTTTGTGTGGAATGAGAAATGTGAGGCCAGTTTTCAGGAATTAAAAGGGAAGCTTACCACAGCTCCGATTCTTACCTTACCTCAAGGATCGGGAGGATTTATAGTCTACACGGATGCATCTCAAAGAGGAATTGGATGTGTTCTTATGCAACATGGGAAAGTGTTAGCTTATGCCTCTAAACAATTAAAAGATCATGAAAGAAATTATCCGGCTCATGACCTAGAGTTGGCAGCGATCATACATGCTTTGAAGATTTTGCGTCACTATTTGTATGGGGAACAATTTGAAGTTTATACTGATCATAAGAGTTTAAAATACATATTTTCTCAGAAGGAACTGAATTTAAGACAAAGGAGATGGTTAGAATTTTTAAAGGATTATGATTTTACGGTGAATTACCATTCGGGTAAAGCTAATGTGGTTGCTGATGCTTTGAGCAGAAAGAAATCAAGAGCATTACAATTACACCAACAGTGGAAAGAAATGACAGAATTGATCGAATACTCACTAAGGTGTGATGCAGAAAATCTGATATTGGCACAATTGACAGTAAGGTCAGCACTGATAGATAAAATTAGTGAAGCACAGAACCAAGATCAGAAACTAAAAGAAATGGTAAACAAACCAGGATACGTCATAGATAACCAAGGAATAATCAGATTTCAAAATAGAATATGCATACCAGAGAATGAAGAAATTAAAAGTGAATTATTGAAGGAAGGACACAAATCTCAGTATTCAATTCATCCTGGAAGCTCTAAAATGTATCAGGATCTGAAAAAGCAATTTTGGTGGCATGGAATGAAAAAGGACATAGCAGAATTTGTGAGTAAATGTCTGACATGTCAACAAATAAAAGCTGAGCACCAGAAGCCAGCAGGGCCTATGCAACTCATTGAAGTTCCAGTATGGAAATGGGAACAGATAACTATAGACTTCGTGATGGGTTTGCCAAAGACAAGAAAGAGGCATGATGCTATTTGGGTAATTGTGGATAGATTAACTAAATCGGCTCATTTTCTAGCCATTACGAAGACACAATCATTAGAAGATTTGGCTCAATTGTATATAAAGGAAATAGTAAGACTTCATGGAATTCCTTTGTCAATAATTTCGGATAGAGATCCAAGATTTACTGCTAGATTTTGGAAAAGTCTTCAAGCAGCCATGGGTACACAATTAAAATTTAGTTCGGCTTATCATCCACAAACCGATGGCCAATCAGAAAGAACTATCCGAACACTCGAAGATATGCTAAGAGCATGTAGTTTGGATTGGCGTGGTAGCTGGGATGATTACCTACCCTTGATTGAGTTTGCATACAATAATAGTTACCATACAAGTATTGGAATGGCACCATATGAGGCATTATATGGTAGACCTTGTAGATCACCCCTCTGTTGGGCAGAAGTGGGAGAAAAGAGTCTCATTGGGCCAGAATTAATTCAGAACTGCTCAGAGAAGATTAAATTAATCAGGAAGAGATTATTAATAGCTCAAGATAGACAGAAGAAGTATGCTGATAGGAGAAGAAGGCCACTGGAGTTTAACATAGGTGATCATGTATTTCTAAAGATCTCTCCAACCAAAGGTATCATGAGATTTGGTAAGAAAGGAAAACTCAGTCCAAGATATGTAGGACCTTTTGAGATATTGCAAAGAATAGGGGAAGTAGCATACCAATTAGCTCTTCCACCTTCTTGGTCACACATTCATAATGTATTCCATATATCTATGTTGAGGAAATACATAATGGACCCCTCTCATGTGATCAGTTATGAAGATGTGGAAATACAACCAAATTTAACTGTACAAGAAGAACCAGTGAAAATATTGGACAGGAAAGAACGAGTCCTCAGAAATAAAGCAGTTTCTATGGTGAAGATCTTATGGAAAAGCACATTCATCGAAGAAGAAACGTGGGAATTGGAGCAAGAGATGAAAGAAAAGTATCCACAACTATTTGGTAAGTAAATTTTGCCAATTTCGAGGACGAAATTTATTTTAACAGGGGGAGAAATGTAATGCCCTCAAATTTTAAATACCATGATTTGCTTAGAAATTCTTGTTTATGCAAACCAATTAGGTTAAAATTATGATATTTAGGATTAAGGGTATTATCATACCCAGGTATCAATTTCGGTCGTGCACACCCCGACAGGGCGACACTAGAAAACTGTAACGAAAATAAAATCTAAGAACACCATAATTCTTAGAAAATTGTAGAGATATTAAAAATGTAATTATCTAGAATTTTTGACGACTGGATTTTGAGATTAAGTCGATGCAACTATTTTTTGGGCAATTTTTCACCCATCAGAAAATAAATTCTAAAAATTAAATAAAAATAATGACAATTTGTAAAACCTTCATATTAGTCTATGGTTGAAATTTCAACTTAAACGGATATCATTAGGACACCTAAACATAAAGATCTTTGGCCCAGCTGATTTATGGGCTATTTACGGCAGGGATTTTTCTGGGAATTTCATATGCTTACGTGTGAGGCTTAGGAAAGGTCAACACACATTAGGATAAGGCTTATCCATGGGTTGGGCTATCATTAAGGTTACTTGCGTGTAACCAAGAGAGTGTATGCATGGGAGACGTGGCTGTGAGTGAAGAAGTGAGGTTTTACCTCAACACCTGTACGGCTGATGTGCCGGCTTGCATGAAACCTGGAGGAACTATAAAAACTCCCCTCTTACACATCGTACAAACATTTCCTCCTCTTTCTACTACTGTCGTTATTCTAATTGGAACTGCTAAGCTATTGTTGTGGGAGCTGTGGCGGTTGCTAGTTGTGGTTGCTGCTACTGTTTTGCCCGGAGTGGGTCTAGACAACTCCAATTGCCCTGTTGTTGCTGTGTTGATCTCTACGATCAAAAGAAGAAGAATAAGATCTTTTTGTTCTCCTTACAGATCAAGTAGGTTCTCATCCTTTCCTTGAACTTCTATTCTCTATTCATGTTGAAAGAATTTAGCCTCATACGAGTTGCTTTTGGAGCCTGCTAACCAGTCTCGGTTAAGTTCGTATACGAGATTGTAACCTCAGATTCTTTGTTTGGTTTTCCCAACTACCTTTGGAACTATGTGATTACCAAAGAAGAATCTTCACTCTCCTTACAGATCAAGTAGGTTCTCAATTCTCCTCCACCCATGATCCAAGTTTATGTATAGAGTTTTGCTAGAAATTTCGATATCCTAGAATATTGTGATTTCTTTCCATTCGGATGTTTGTACCCCAAGCCTTGATTGGAACATTAAATATCTTGTGTTTTAGTGTCCATCTTTTAAGAATCTCCCAATAAACCATTGCTATCAAGACCACACTTCCAACAATATTATGTCTAGTTTTTAGCTAGACAAGCTTGAATTGCAAACCTCTGTTTCATCTCGCTTGTTCGGTTTATAAACCACTGTGATAACTATAATTAGACTCTTCAATTTGATATAAATCATGCCTAAATACATAGGTTCCATGGTTAGCATGTTTAGAGTACATTCTAAGTCATTTATGAGTGAGGAACAGGCAGTTGTCGACAGACAACCCAAATCTGTCGACAAGCACATGTTTTCCAGAACTTCAGGTTGCTGGACTGTATACATCTGTCGACAGATCCCTTATTGCTGTCAACAGATCTATACAGACCAGCAAGATAAAGTTCTATCTGCAGCCATCTGTCGACAGGCCCTTCTTGGCTGTCGACAGGTACAACCCTGAATTGAATTTCTGCACTATTTCATGTCTGAATCCATGCCAGAACTTCATCCTAAAAGCCATGGAAGTTACCCTCTCATTTACCTTGGTATTTATTGTCATACTACCTCAAAGTTTACCCACATTATGTACCTTAATCCCCCTTAGTTATTCTTAAAGTTAGCAATTACGAATAGTACTCCGATTGAGTCTATTCTTCAGTATTCGGTATCTAAGTTGTAAAACTTGACCACTTGAGAGTTCATATGTTTGAACACCTTATGAGATGTGAATACTTGTGATGACAATTATGGACCCTCATTTTCTTGGGTTCTTATGTGATTTAAATCTTTTGAAGTTATTGGCTTTGAGTCATAATCTTGTCTCAACCAATTGTCTTTCTCATATTCTTGAACTATGAACTACTTTGTCACCAAAATATTTGTATTGATTCTCAATCAAATCTTCCTTTAGATTTCTAATTTCTATTATGCTCATGAAAAGAAATTTATGATCTGTAGACAGTGCTCTCTTCAAAGAGGGTTTAGGATCACTTGTAGTAGCACCAGCTACTTGTGATCAGCTGAGGGCGACAGTTTGTACGTATGTAAATCCAAGTCAAGGAATCGACGATAGTGGGTAATAAAATAATTATACCCCGTTCTTGAGCAATGAACAAGATCTAAGGTGCTGGAATCGCCTAGGCACTGAGGATGGTATATTACGTCTATATAGTAACCTCTTGAGAGCAGTGATGCCTGTCGAATTTGTTTCCAAATTAAGTTATGGTCTGAATTCTGAAAGACAAATATGACTTTTATTCTGTGATTTGTTGGAGCTCATTATGAAATCAATTTGAGCTATATGTATCTGTTAAGTATGAAATTCATGAGCAATTATGTTTTGATCCATGTATGCACTATTTGAATATTCATTCAGCTCTGCAAATGAAACTTCTACACAATGTTTACTGATACCTACTGAGTCCTTACAACTCATGCCTTTGTTTCCTCCAACACTTTCAGATTGAAGGTGTGTATAATCTCAGCTACATGTAAATTCTAATTTTGCTGCGGACGATGAAGAGATGAAGAAGAATAATGTAGTTTTAGTAGTTTCTTTTAGTTGATAATGTATTAAGTTAGAAAGAGAGAAACTTAGCTTTTGTAAATAATGAGTGTTGCTACTTTGTCACTTTGTGTATTATAATGTGTTCGAAGATACCTTGTGGAATGGTTTGCCAGATTTGTGCATTGCACGGATATATCTACCCATAACGAAGTTTTTCGGCGTAACCCCTCTTCCGATCAAAGGTTACGTATGTGTTTGTGTGAAGTCGGAGGAGGGTGTTACATTTTGAGTCTGAGCACTATCATCCACATGAGTCGAGGCCCCGGTCTCCCCCTTATGTCCCTTGCCATCTGCCACAAATTGAGCCGCGCGCCAGGCCGGCATCTCGTGCCTCTTCCTTGTATGCGCAACCATCCGCCGCACCTGACGTGATGTCTGAGTGGGCGTCCATCAAGAAGGAACTCCAAGAGCTGCGAAGGCAGGTCGACCCTAAGCAGCACCATGATGTTCACATACCTAACTTCAATGGCTTGTGGGTCCCGTCTCCATCCGAACTCCCAAAGTACCGTAAGTACAATGGCTCTGGCAACCCATACATCCACATCAAGGATTTCATCTATGAGTCCGCACCCTATCAGCATGACCGTCGCTTGATGGCGTATCTGTTCCGCTGGTCATTGGACGGGCCTGCACTAGACTAGTTCTATTCCTTGTTACCCGAGGATGCAGAGGACTTCGCCATAGTGAAAGCAAAATTCCTGAACAATTCCAAGATAGAGTTGGGCCAGAATATTCTCTTACGGATCTCATGGCTGAAAGGATGAAGTCGGATGAAGATTTCGCTACATATGCTGACAGATGGAGGCAGATGGCAACACGTGTCCCTAGATACCTTCGGAGGGAGAAAAGGTCAAAATCATCATTGCCAATGCAACCCCTGCCTATAAAAACATCTAGCAATGAATGATATCACCACCATGCACCAACTCTACAGTCGGGCCCGGTTCATCCAAACCCAACTCAAAGACTCCCTATACATTCCATGTTCGAACCCCAAAAGTCCCGCTTCCAAAGGAAAGCTCAGGGGCCAGTCACCGAGGGTGTCCAAGTAAATGAGCAAGTGAGTGCATTCAACCCTGCCGGCCAGAACAACAACCGTCAACCTTACACTGCCCAGGGTCAAAACCACACCAATCCTCCACAAGGCCAGCAGCCCCAATACAACCAAGTACCACCTCCTGATGGCACCCAACAAAGGCGTCCCCTAGGTTCAAGGAGAACTCAGTACCCACCACTCCCCGAGACACTCTCCGACATCTTCTTGGCCTTGGTCTCCACAGATGCCATCAAGCTCCCTCCGAAAAGGCCATTGAATTCGAGTGTGGACCAGACAAGGTACTGCATATTCCATCGGTAGCCGGGTCATACTATTGAGCAGTGCTTCACATGGTATATGATCTGCATGAACAGAACAGACTGGACTGGACAGCTCTCTGACAAGTGATTGGAGACATCAAAGAAAGGCAGCAACAGCAGAGGCAGTAGTGCCAACCACCCCCTCAACAACAGCAGCAACAACAGCCGATGCAGGACCTGGGGATTGTCCATAACCCCTTGCCAAACCATCCGCCAGCTCCTAATCCACCACAAGCGCCAGCCCAGGTGAACCCTATCGTCCACCACCCCCCTCCTCAAGTGAACTAGACGTATGATGATGAACCCGATGTTCAGCAGATGATGGCCATTAACCACCAATATCCTCAACAATCCCAAACAATACAACCAGCCAACACGGCTCCCCAGTCAATCCCTACTTTAGTTTCCCATGCCAACGCCATCGTATTGCCCATCGGCTCAACACCTGCGCCAGTCACTATGCCATCCATTATCTTACCGTCTATCATACCTCTTGCTCCGCCTGTCTCCATACCACCATCACCCATCATAGCCACTCCCACATCCATCATCTTGCCACCACCTGGGCTGAATCAACCCTCCGCTGCCACGTTATCCTCCACCAGACAAGCCACCACCCAACCAACTACCCTGCGGAGCGAACGAGTCTTCCGTCGCCCGTATCCACCCATCTTCACTACCTCCACTAGCCAAGGCAATCCCCAACAGGTCCTGCAACCACCTCAGCAACAACCTCATCAGCAACCACAAGATGAGGGGGTGATTGAGCTGCTACCTGGTACACACTATCATATCCTCAAGCATCTCGACCATGTGCCAGCCAAGATTTCCATACTGGAATTGATAAAAAGATCCAAGGAGCACCAGGAGGCATTGAGGAATTTTCTACAAATGGTAGTGGTGAATGAGGACATGCTCGCCGACAAACTGCCGAGTGCACTAGCCATGGTGACTCGTGGGCCGGCCATCACCTTCGTCGAGAATGAACTAGCACCCCCAGAAGCCAGGAGGCTCCCGCTCTGTGTTACCCTAGTCATCAACCATGTGGCAGTAGGGGCAGCATTGGTCGACACTGGGGCGTCAATAAATGTCTGCCCACTGAGTACTCTGAGAGCTTGCGATATGTCAGAAGGGTTGCTGAGACCGACGCCAACCACCATTGCTGCATATGACAACTCTAGAAGATCTTGCCATGGCATGGTGACTGTACAAGCTGAACTGGGTCCGTTAGCCATCACTATTGATTTTTATGTACTTGATATCGACCCCAAGTTCAAGGCCATCCTGGGGCATCCATGGTTAGAAGCATTGGGAGCCGTTCCATCCACTGCTCATCAATGTCTAAAGTTCCCCTTCCAAGGACGGATCATCAAGGTCAAAAGCATAGCCACTACCCACACGGTCGATGCCATCAACAACACCCACCTCCCAGCTGTATGGCCCGCCAACAAGCCCATTGTCTCAGTGTTGGACATCAACCACCCATGGGCTTACTCATTCCATTCCAAACAAGAGGCCGGTCCCGCACATGTCAATGCAGTCAAAAGGAAGGAGCCACTAAACACTAAGGGGTGGCAGATCATGATGAAGCTGGGCTATGAAGAAGGCAAAGGCCTAGGGGCAGAACTGCAGGGCATTATCAAGCCTATTCCAAACATCGTGATGAAAAGCCGATGGGGACTGGGCTACAGGGAGAAGTCCAAGCCATGGTCAACTAGCACATCCACTCTCAAGGCCAACCGCCAACCGCTCACATGGACACTCTGGTGTCACTTTGTCAAAGGCCCTACCCAACCTGGGTATAACACTGTGGTGGTTGAGGCAGAACTGTCACAATATGATATACATGGCAGGAACTTCTCTAGGCACATGGCCCCCATGCTTACATATAAGGCGCTGGAAGCACTCTGCCCCAGAAAGAGAAGGAAGACAGGGGACCCAGAGGCTGAATGGTACTGTTGGTTTGATATAGAAGACATCACTATAGCCTTCAGCCGTCTATTCTGGGAGGAAGAAAGAACATGGCCGCCAACTGCAGTCGAACTGGTAGATCCTCCCACATCCATCACATCCAAGAGGCAGTTGATGAGCGAAGCTACAGACGTGGGAGAGCCCGACATCCCCTATGAAAAAGGGAAGACGGTGGACGAGCTGTGGAGGGGCACATGCCTAGCCATCCACCCATCACTCTTGTGTTCCCTCCTCCCAAGCCTGGTCCCTTCATCCCCTCCCTTAGTCATTCAATTGTCTCCCCAACTCTTGGTAGCTGCCCACAACATCCTCACTTCTGACCTCCCATCTTCAGTCCTTGCTGCTCTACAATCTGATCCGAATGACCACGAGATCACCCTCTCGTGCTGCATGCTCTCCACCGATCTCCAAGAAACACCAACTTTTAAATGCATATTGAGGTCGAGGAGCCGACATACCTCCTTAACCCTCCTGATCAGGGGCACCCCTCAGTTGGGGCTTCCCCTCCCGCGCCTTCATTAGGAGCCATCCTCTTCGAGGACACCATGTCTTCCCCTAGTCCTGTAGAGTCGTCTAGCCAGTTAGGATCATCTAGGTTAAAAGAGTCTAGTCTTAGTCTAGGGTAGAGAGTCAGGTCGACCCAGCGCCCGCCAAACGTCGCCCTAAGAAACGACGAGGCGAGGCTACTCACCGGAGATACCTTCAGGAGTCCAAGTGGGCAGAAGCAGAAGCATTTGCATAAATCAAAGCATCCACAGTATGCCGCTTTATCATGAAGAATATCATCTCGCGGTTCGGAGTGCCAAGCAGCATCGTCATAGACAATGGGTCGCAATTCATCTCACAAGAACTTCAGGACCTCTGTAAGAAATACAACATCACTCTGCATCATTCATCTCCATATTACCCACAAGGCAATGGCCAAGCTGAAACAACTAACAAAACCCTTCTTAAAATCTTGAAGAAAACTTGTGAATCGCATAAATTCGTCGATTGACCAGAAAAGTTAATAGAGGCTCTATGGGCCTATCGTACCTCTGTCCGTACTCCCACAGGACAAACACCGTATGCTCTCACTTATGGGATGGAGGCAGTAGTTCCATACAAGATCTTGATCCCTTCACTAAGAGTTCAACTTGATAAGGAACTTAATCTTGACGAACGTCGAGAGGCGTTGCTAGTCCAGTTGGAACTCTTAGACGAAAGGCGACTTATGGCAGCCGATCATGTACTCTCATATCAAAGGCGAATCTCAAGGTCTTTTGAAAAGAAGGTAATTGAGCGAAAATTCCAAGAGGGTGATATGGTCTTGAAATGCATTTTTATCAAACCAGGAGATCCAAGGTCTAAATTACAACCAAATTGGGAAGGTCCGTACGTTGTGAAGGAGGTATATCTAGGAAATGCCTACCGTCTAACCAATGCTGAGGGCGTAGAACTGTCACACCTGTGGAATGGGTTGTACCTCAAAAGATTCTATCCCTAGGTCTTTAGGTGTGAGGCCACAACACTTAGATTAGGGATAACCCCATGTTAAGAGTCCGAAGTTCTTTTCCAAATCATCAAGGGTTGCTCTAAGTTAGGACCAACACACACACACGGCAAGCCTGGACGACTGCACTTAGTAGGTATCGTAGCTATAAAGGTCCTACTTTAGCGATGCGACGGTCATTCTCTCCCAAATCGGTCGAAGTGTAGGGGCAAGGACCATGAGGGCGAGGTTGTCAACCTTAGGCATATCCTGATGAGAGGAAGTCTCAAACAGGGATGGTCAAATAACAAAAGCAAAGGAACAAAAGAAGCAAAAGAAAGGATAGAAAAAATACATGGTAGAATAGGGGCATGGCAAAGAGTTGCAAAGTCCCCGCAGGATGCTCATGAGCCCGGTCGTACGCATGCCCCAGATAGTGCAAATACATAAGAAAGACCACAAAGTCCCTACACAACAGACCTAATCTTTGAAGGGTATGCTGCGGGAAGAAGCCGGACCCAACGTCCTTAAAACCTACATTAGACTTTCTTTAAATAGTCTTCCATTTCCCTCTATAAGATCGGGTCATCTCCTAGATGTGGCCTAAGTAGCTGCACTATCAACTAAGGGCAGTCGCCTATGACATGTCACCCCTAAATGCACGTCCTATCTTAGTAAAGCCTTCGGTGAAAAGGGGAAGTGACCAAGACTCCTAAACCAATGGTTTGAACTGGTCTATGTATTGTGGCCCAAAAGGGCGAGTACCTTCTGTCTCGCGCGTTTTATTTTAGGAAGGGCTAACGTCGGCTTAGGCATCTTTCAAAACTCCGAAAAAATCAAATATCTCAAAACTCAAAAAAATCAAATATCTCACAACTCAAAAATCCAAAAAACTCAAAAAAATCAATATTCAAAACTCCAAAAAAATCAAATATTCTAAAAACTCCAAAAAAATCAATATTTCAAAACTCCAAAAAAATCAAATATTCTAAAAACTCCAAAAAATCAAATATCTCAAAACTCCAAAAAAAATGTTTTCAAAATCTCAAAGAATACTTTACTCATTCATTCATGCATGTCATTTATTTATGTCTTTTCGCCTATTTTAATAAGGCTTAGCCCTTTGACCATTTATCGAGATTGGTTACTTGTCACGCTTAAGGCAAGGGGCTAAGTCGAAGAATGGATCTAACTTGTCTTCATGGTTGTCCTAAGCGTGCAAGTTGCAACAGAAGAAAGAAAGCGGTACTCATATCTCACTCGTCACTATCACACAATCACATTCCATAGACAAAAGATTCCATTCTATTCTATTCCATATATACATCATCATGATACATCATGAACAAAAAAGGGGCAAAGTACAAGCCCTCAACCACTCTCCCCTGTACCCTCAGGCGGGCGGGAAGGTGGAGGGGCCATCTCCCTCGGTCCCGTCGTGTTCCCCTCAGCTGCCCCCTCACGTCGTCGTCCCTCTTCCTCGTTCCTCCGCCGTCCGGAGGAACCTGTCAAGTAGTACCCTGCTGATCCGCTGGGGATGCCGCTCCTGCTGGCCGATGAGCGACTGCGCCTGAACAGGGACAAGGCTCTCTCTAGCCCCCTCATCTCTAACCTCAGCAGCTCGTGGCGATGTCGCTCGCTCCCCAGCTGCGAACGAAGCTCATCCACCTCCCGGTGCAGTCCCGTCGCCTCATCCGCCTGAGGGCGTAGGCGTAAATCCGTCATCTCCGCCTCTAGTGCGGTCGTCCGTGCCAGAGCGTCCTTCAACTCCGCCTCCTGCAAGTCAAGCATTTGTCAATAAGGGAAATAAAGAACAAGGGGCAAGTAATTAATAACTCACCCGCTCACGTAGCTGGGCCATGGCATCCTCCACCCGGGTCACTGCTGCTGCTAACTAACCCTCTAGCACAGAGCGGCCAGGCTCATCCCGAGAGGTGGAAGCACCTCCCACCATCTGTTGCGCCCGCTCCAGCTCGACGCGCTGCAAGGAGAGACACAGGAGTCAGTCAACTGAAGCTAAGGGTAAAAAGGGGGCAAGAAGTAGAGCACTCACTAGCTCGGTCACAGTCCGCTGGAGGTCATCCCTCTGCTGGATCGTGGAGTGGAGGACACCCTCGAGGGAGCCGATCTGGCCCTCGGGGTCAAAATGCAAACACAAGTCAGGTTAGCCAAAGGATTAACCATTGCAAATATTTAGAAGAGTCTAAGCTAGTAACACTCACTGGTCGTCGGGTCCCCCTGTACACCTGGGCCTCGTACCTCCGTGTGTAGGCACGGAAGTAGTCATCGTCGCTAGTGGCCTCGGAGGTCACCACTCGGCCCCATTTCCGCCAGTCCTCTAGCTGCTCTCGAACTCTCTCTCTCCAATCAGTGACCTGCTGGATGCCCCGGAAGCTGCGGCTTGGCCTCTCCCACACCCTCTGCCGGGTCGGGAACTCCACTGCCACCTGGTGGAGCCCCTGGGTCCGTGCGACTAGCCGTAGGTGGAGCGGTACCACCGTGTTAAAGGCATGGAGCCAGATCTCCCTATCGAAGTAGGGGCGGCCCTGCTCCACCCACGGTTGGTCAGCGTCATCCTCCCCAGCATAGGGGGTCCACTCAACCTGCACATTACAGATAGAAAGCTCATTAGCAAATTGTCAGTGACAAATTAAGGAAGGGTTGAAAAGGGTAGAGGTACTCACGTGTCCAAAGGGGACGGCGTCTAACGCGTCCTGGATAAGGGTCACCTGCAGGTGCAGGGACCGCTCATCGTGGCAAAACCGCCAGCACTACAGGAGCGGCACAGCGCCCAGCCACCTCGGCACTCCCCGACCTAGGGAGGGGAGGTAGTAGTACGCCCACACCTGCAAAACAACATAGTTAGTATAACAAGCAATTAAAATAAGTAGGAAAAGCAATGAAGGGTAAAGGTGAGAAGCATACCTGTAGAAACGGGAAGAACCCGTCTCCCTGCCAGAGGTACCCAGGCTATCGAAGAGGTGGGCCAAGAGGGCCACACCCCATGCATAGCTTCCCACCTGGGTAAGATCCTCCAGCAGGGGCAGACACCGGCAGCTCACCAGGTCTCCTCGTGTCCTCAAGATCAGCTTCCCGATCACGAGAATCAGGAAGGGTCTTAGGTCTCTGTCCGCCGTTGCTCCCTCCTCCTCCGCCAGCGCTGCCCTGGCATTCGCTGTCAATCGGGCCATGTACTCTGTCTGGCCCTCTCCGGTCTGGTGGCGCACGTCTGCCACCCCCAAGCTCACATGTAGTCTCATCCTCGGCACCAGGGACAACCTCTCCCTCGTCACCTCCAGTCCTAGGAGCCTCTCCACCATCTCCTGATAGTAGGTGTACGTCACCCCTGTCACCGCCTGGCCGTCTACCCTCAGGCCGGTGATCCGTACCACGTCCTCTAGTGTGGGGATCATATGACCCCATGGGAGAAGGAAGGTGTGGCACTCAGGGTCCCACCGCTCCTTCAATGCCTGAATTAGCGCCACATCGGGCGTGAGCTCCTCTAACCTAAGAAAGGGCCTGAACCCCATTTGCTCCAGACGCGTCCTCTGGAAGTCCGGCAGTCCCTCGTAGACTGCCCGGATGACGGCCCACCCCAGTCGGGACCATAGCTCGCTCTGTAAAATAGCCACAAAAGCACAAATGTCAGTCAGAATTCCCCAAAATAGCACTCTGCTAAGATCGCGACAGGCCCCCTGTCGCCTTCTGAAGGCGACACAACAGGCGTCGCCTTTTGAACGCGACACCCGGAGTGTCGCATTCACCCTGGTAATGCGACAGGCAACCTGTCGCGTTCACAGGGTGACCGAGGGTGGCCAATAGCCATTCCCCGGTCGTTCCACCTTGGGTCAAAACCCTGCAAAGGGGTGCTCAGCACCTCCTTTCACCCCATCCCACACCCTCAATCACACAGGGTTTAAAGTTTGATCACTTACCCTTTTGGGGCCGATGGCCTCCTCCTCGCCCGGCGGTTCCTCGAGGTCAACCTCCATGGGGAGCACCGGAGTCTCCTCCCCCATCGCCGTAGATGTTTCCTCGGTTGTGCGCGGTAGATCGTTTTCTTGGATCTCCGGCGCCCATTGCGGCGCCCACCGCCGCCTTCATCACCCTCCATTGCCACGGGTCACCAGAGAGGGAGAAAGAGAAACCAGGGAGAAAATAAGAAGGAAGGGGGGGGAGGTCCTGCCATCGCCGGCCGGGGCTCGCCGGAGAATAGAGAAAGGGGGAAAGTCACCCTCTGTCACTGGAGAAGAAAGGGGAGAAGGAAGAGAGAGAAGAGTGAAAGAGGGAAAAGGGGAAGGTGTGTGGGGCCCCAAATTCAAACCGCCTCGGTCCTGTGGTCGTGACAAAGGAGTCCGTCGCCTTCAATTCAGGTCGCGACAGCCTCCCAGTCACATTCAGGGTTGCGACGCTCAAGCTGTCGCCTTCTCAGTTTATTTATAGAACACATGCAAATCACATTTTTATTGCAAATCTCCAATGCTTGCATCATACAAAAGCTGAAAATTGTCATAAAGTCCATGATACATGACTTTCATATTCTCAATACATCAAAATACAATCATGTCTTCCTCTTCAAATATTTCGGTGCATTTTGAGCTTGTGTCTTGTTATCTTTGTTGCTTTATATCTTGAAAATCCAAAAAAAATAGAAAATTCATAAAAATCAGAAAATACAGAAAATCAAAAAATAGCTTGTCAGGTAAGTTCAGGTAAGTATTTCTAACCTTAATCCCTACATTACTATATGGTATCTACTCTACTATATCATCTCAATGACCGGCTGGTTCTCAGTGTGTTCCAGGATCTGAGTTCCCCTTCTCCAAAAACAAGGATGATCTAGGTGCGCACTGTTAATCGTTGGATAGACCGTTAGATGGTATGGCTTGGGAACGATGGATTCTATCGCACGCCGGGGATGCGAAGTGTCTTGACCCTTGCTCATTTTGTCTAGCAATATTATCCTTGAGTATTTGTTATTTTCTCCTTTTCTTTGCATTTTATTTATGATTTCTTTTCTTTTAGCCCAGCATGCATCATTTAGGATCTTTGAGCTTCATGCTTCATGATTAGTTAAAGCCAGCTTCAAATGATGTTTCAACAGATCTTCATTTCTCAGACAGGAATTCATTCCATTCTGAATTTGAAAGTCTTCTTCGAGCTAGTTGCTCAGTCCAGTTCGCTAGTATGGTTCCTATTCAGGATTCCTCTCATCCCCATTCATTATATCAGTCATTCCTTTCCCCTTTGATCCGCTCATTAGTCGTGAATCGCTCAAAGTCCAGAGTCGAATTGACCCACCGAGCAGCACTATCCCCTAATGAACGAAACCTGCAAGCTAAAGATAGCCAGGGTACCTCTTGATCAAGAGGTTGATCATTTCTTTTCTTTTGATCTTTATTCGTCCCGAATTTGAACCATCCCTGAATTCTGTTCCAGCCATGTTCAAAGATCGCCAGATAATTATCGCTGCTTATTCGCTCAGAATGGGTGTCTCTTTACCTTGATGCCCGCTTTTCATCTCATTCCGCTTCATTCCTCTACATCATCATTTCATGCCATCTCCGCTTCACTATCGCTCCACTCCCTTACAAAGCAGGCATCAAGGAGGGGCAATCTGTAGACACCCATCTCTGGCCCATAAGTGGAGCCAAATTCCTTATCATATCATTGATGCCCTATGTTGGCTCATCGTCGCCTAGCTGGTTTTATCCGATCATGGTATTTTCATTAGTTCATCACCCTGGTGGGTTCTTCCTGGTCAATTAATCAGTCTTCATTAGTATCTCGTAGCTCTCTGAGTTAGGAGTTCAGCGCTTCAAACTGCACGTCAATCTGATACCCATGCAAGCAGATCAGATACTTTTATATGAGCCTTATGCTGAAAGTTCCGGAAGGCGACAATGACCATGTCGCGTTCTCATTCAGAAGACGACGTCCTTCCTGTTGCGTTCATACCCACACCGATTTGCCTTCAGAACAGAATCGATCATCTTCATAAGACGACGCCTCGATACATCGCGTTCTCATTTGACATTTTAATTCCATGAAAAATCGCTAGAAAATACTTAAAAGGTTTCCTTCTATGGAAGGCGACGTATCGAGGCGTCGCGACTTGGTAGCGACAAGGAGCTCGTCACGTTCTGGTTTCCATGCAACGTACCCTTTCCTAACCTGACTTGGACCCTTGCTATTGATTAATAGTCCGACTTTTAGTGGGTCTAGAGGCGTCCAAATCCTTCCAAATTCGTAGGAGACCTTCTTTAGAAGGTCCTTTCCGAGTTCTGATTCCCCTTGCCCGAGTACACCTACCCAAATTCGGACCATTGCCTATTATTCTCCTCTCAACCCATCAGGAATAATGGGGTATAAATCCCTTCATAGAGCATCGTTTAGGGCAAGGCTGGCATCTACTTCTTCCTCTCCCAGAGAGCTACGAGTTCTCAGAAGAGCTCTCAGCCTCCAGATGACCAGAAAGTTTCCCCCAGGGCATTTTCTCCTCATCTACACTTTCTCTCTCTCCTTTTTTATCCTTTTTCTCTTCATGCATGCATGTTAGATCGATTTCTTTTCGTAGATTTGCATTAGAACACCACACACACACCGTTTTTAATCACCCAAAGGGGTTATTACCCCACCCCACGTGAGTTCCTCCCAATTAGTTCATGTTCACTCTTTGTTTTGGGATAGATTCTACACAAAACAAATTTCTAATGTGTGTTTTATTGTTTTGATATTCTTGGCAGGTGTTAGAAGATAGTAGCAGCACAAGGCTCTTGCCCCTTGGCCGGATGAGGAGCAGGAAGAAGAGAACCCACAGTCTTCATCTCCAGTTGCAGAAGGCGACATCAATCTGGTCGCGATCTAAAGAAGGCGACAGTCCGCGCGTCGCGTTCAGAGAATTAGAAGGCGGCACCGTCTTTGTCGCGTTCACATAAGGCGACATCGGGCCTGTCACGTTCACAGGACCAAGTACCCTTCTGCACTTTTTCTTCCTTTTCCAAAGTAGTTAGCATCTTCCCTCGTCATACATCATCTTGCAACTGCTTTGGTGGCGATCACAGTCTATTTTCTTTATTTTTAATCATAATCTTTAGGGAGCTAATCCTATGATTACAGTGTGTCTACAAAAGAGAGCAAGGTTGTCTATTAGAAGGGGGCGTTATTTAAGGCGGGTCAAGCTAAATCATCCGTGCACCAGGGCAGAGGTCAAACGACATCATGAGAAGACATTAGCCAAGAAAAAGATGAGGCTGAGAGCAAGATCGAAGCCCTACAAGAATCCTATCCATCTCAGTACCTTGGCAGCTTCTGACCATGAGTTATCCACGATACTCATTTTAGTCAACTTCTTCTTAAGGGCTTTCCATCGACCGAGAGGAGGCACCTGACCATCCAATCCTGGGTGGTTGCCATATCATTTCCCTTCCACTCTTCCAAGGTCTCTAGACCCTCATTTATCTCCCTCGCCTAAGCCGCCCGATCACCTTCTCGGTTCTCAGGATCTTCTCTCTCCATCTACTCCAACTGAGTCATCTGATCATCCTTTAGGTACTCAGGATTCCCCACTACCTCTCTCTCGTTTATCTTTTCCCCTTGATCCTTCCCTTTTCCTTCTTCCAGGGTCTCTGGTGTAACGTCGTGACCGTTCGGATCGTGGTTTAATGGGTTTGGTGGCCAATGTGGGGCCAATGGTTGGTGTTTTGTGCTTTCTGCAGGTTGTTTGGGTGTTATGGGCCGGGGATCCAGGCCGAAAGCACTCACTGGTTCTCTGTGTGAGACCCTCAAAATTTATTTACATTGTGTTTGTTTAACTTTGTGCATAATATAAGTATTTAGTTACTCATGTGCGTGTGCATGTATATATGTATGTACCTGTATATATTTATTTCTGTGAATATAAGTACTTAGTTAATTCCGTACATATTGTACTTATTTAAAACCAATGCATATTGTATTTAAATAATGTTGTGAATATGGTATCTAATTATTGATGTGCATATTATATTTATTTATTCCATGTATATTGTATTTAATTATGCTATGTACATATGTATATATACATATTTATTCTGCGCATATGATATCTATTTATTTTATGTGCACATTAAGTTGTTTATGATGTATAGGTATAGCTATTTTGAGGTATTTCTGTGTTCTGGCCAAAATGCCAGTTGATGTCAACACAAATTGACGTTAATTGCATGTTGACGGCAACATGCATGTCATTGACTACATGGCCAGAAGAAGTTGACGTCCAGATCGATGGACGCTAAATCACTGTTAGCGACAGCAGATGCTGACGTCTATTTCCCAGTTTTGTTGCGATTTCAGATTTGGAAACGGCTGCATTTCCTCCAGTTCTTGTTTAGGAAACATATCCTTAATGGTAGGAACCCTAACCTAATGCGTACCCCGACCCCTTATCTCTATAAAAACACCAGTTTCTAGTGAGATTAGGTCTTTTTCGCTCAAGGGAAAGCTAGGGTTTCTGTGGAGAAAAGTTGATCTTTGACGAGCTTGATCCGTCAATTGGAGGAGTCTTCTGGCGATCTGCACCGACTGGAAGATACACCAAGCATCAAGGAAGTTTCCCTGACTTCGGTGTGCAGCCTACATCGACACAAAGATCGGATCTGAAGCAGTTTTGGGCACCTTCTTGGCTTGGCCTAGGAGGGCATCTTTGGCTAAATTAGACCTTTGTAGAATTTTTATAAGGCAAGTGATCTAGGGATCTCATCCCTACCCATGTCCTTTAGGTCCTAGAAATTTTGTGGAATTTTCCTCGTGTCCTGAAACCTCCATTTCTCTGTGTGTATTGCATTCAGTCTGTGTTTTCTGCAGACAGGAGATTGACGGCCACATGTGTGCCGTCAAGATCCTGAGTTACGACAACATCGTGTGCCGTTAACCCCTGTTGACGACAACCCCCGTGCCGCCAAGTTCTTCAAGTTTGACAGAATGGTTATTTTGATCTCTGTGGTGTATTTGTTGGATTTCTGGATATATGTGCATGCTGTAAAATTCATGTTTAGTTAAGCACAGTCTATAGGTCATGTCATGAGGATATTTCAAATTTCTTCACATAGTGTTATTTATTGAAATTTCTGTATTTATGAGATAAGCATGATTTACCTATGTTTAATCCTGACTAATTAGATTTGTTGCATGTTAGGGTTTTAGAAATTTTATATGATCATATGATTACCGTTTTCAGGTTTTAAAACTATTAGGTACGACTGTTTTGATGTGAACCATGTGTTAATGAATTTATTGATAAATATGCCTAAAATTTGTCTTAATTATTAAAATTATACTTACTGTTCAAAAAATCTGGAAAATTAGGTATGTGATATACTAATTGTATGAAACCTGTGATAAAAATTTGACACTGATGTGACAATAGTAGGTACTGTTTATATCGTATTAAGGGTAATTGATTATAATGAGATGTTTAGCTTTAATCATGTGAAATTCAATGTGTAGCAGCATATTAGGACTCTGTTATAATTCATTTATCACTGTTAAATAGTATGGTTAAGTTTGGAAATCTGAAATGTGAATGTTATTCAAAGTGCATGTGAAAAGGGAGTAAAGTGTGTATATAAGTGAGTAAAACAATGTGATAAAATGTGAATGTGTAAAATTGAGCCGAGATTGACACTACTACCATAGAGGTCTGAGAGTCGTACTGTAGTAAAGTCCCTATGGGAAGGCTTAACGTATAAGTGATATCCTAAGGGCATTAGGATAAAATCCTGGAGGTGGACAAGTACCACTGGATAGGGTGGAGAGGGCTTCTCCCGGTCTGCGCAGTTTACCAAGATTCGTCACTAGTTTGCCTAGGTGGCGAGTGTGTGTTAAGTGAAGTTATGTGCTATGTGCTATGTGATATGAGTGTGTGTGTTCCTCTAGATGGTAGTTAGGACTATGTGTCACGGCAAATTAAGTGTAAAAAGTGTAAAATGTGAATAATGTGTAAAGTGACATGTGAATATGGCACGTGGTAAGTGCAAGTGATGTGACATGTGATAAGTGAATGTGCAAGTAAAAACTATGTGAAAAATGTGTGAAATCATGTGTAAATGAAAGTGAATATAAATGAGTAAATTCATATGAAAACCAATGTAAAAGAAATGCATATGTTCATGTTATGCATGTGTGAATATAATTTTAATTAATTGTGATATTATGTTTAGTATCATGTTGTATAGTTTAATAAAACCCATGTACTAGTGTTATGTGAAAATGTGTAATGTGAAAAGTGAATATATGTTAGTGTAGTAGGAATGTGTTAGCATGTGAATATGAAAATTTTACATTAAAACAGAAAGCTAATTATGTGAATAAGTGTTAAGAATGTATGTGAAAATGATTAGATATCATGCTAGGAGTGTTATTTACCATGTACACATTTTCATGATTTAAATTGTATAATTGTGCAATGATTTGAATAAAGTATGAGACCATGAATCATGTTATATACATTGTATGTAGAAAGCATGCTATAGGTCATTCATGGATATTTGATTATGTTAAGAATATGATTGATATGAATTATGATTGCAATATGAATCGAGTTAATTAGTATGTATAGAAAACATGTATAGGTTGTTTATGTTTAATTGTTAAAGTGATATAAAGCATGTGCCATGTAACTCGTTTATTGTTTAAAAGATAGCATGTGTTTCCTTATTGGTTAATAGTTTAGCATGTGTGTGATATGTGTAAGGTTGTGTCCTTAGATTGCTTGCTGGGTCTTTTAGACTCATACTTGCTTCGGCGTACAGGTGAGACAGGTGTCCCCGTACTTGAAGAGGGCGTAGCGAAGAGCGACTCCAAGCACGAGGAGTAGTTACTTGTGGAAGATTTCTTCGTAGTTATATTTTCTTTCCATAGTATGTAAAAGATGTTATTCATATGGACAATGTCATAATGTAATTCATTTTGGAAATGTAATAATGTGGACTTTGTTATTTAAATTTGTCATATAGATTGTGGAATGATGTGATGATGATGGAATAAGATGAGTTATTTCTTTATTCCCGATGTACTCATTTGTTATTCATGTACATATCAACCTATCATTTAGTGTTGGGTTAATATCCCACTGTAATGATGCCCTTTGTACCGACAGGGATTGGTATAATCATACCGGAATGAAGAGGGTCGTTACACTCTGACTGTGAACACGACGGGAGTGCATGTCGCATTCTTAACGCGACAGTTCTGGACGTTGCGTTCACATTGCCATCGTGTGAGGTCGTTTGGCTACATGGCCGCCGCGTGGCACACGTAGGGTAGCCAGCTGGCGTCAGCAGTGAGAAGGTGATGACCTAGACTGTCGCGTTCTTGCCGCGACAGCCAGGTGCATCGCGTTCTTAACTGTGTAGAGTTAAGAACCTTAGGTTGGCCAAACAGAGCAGGGAAAGTTTTGTTCGGCCAGGTGAGGGTTTTGCAGCAGGTTTTTGGGCGATTTTGGTGTTTGGAGCATTGTTCGACGTGCTCTCGACGCGAGGACATTGCTCGGAGCATGGGAAATGTCGATTCGTGGTTGTTCTTCGTATACCTTGCGTAGGTAGGGAGATTCTACTCTGTTTCCCATTATGGATGGTGTGTTCATCACGATTGATTTGTGGAATGAGTTTTAGTTGGAAAATATCATGGTAGTGTAGCTATTAGATTGTTTATAAATGCTTCTCACGGACGTTTGCAGGTGGTTTGTGGGATTTCCGAAGGTGGAATCCTGGGTGTGGGGCTCTGTTTGTGAAAGCGACGGCCCCGGGTTTCGCGTTCTGAATGCGATAGCCCAACCCATCACGTTCTGAATGCGGCAGTAGCCCCTGTCGCCTTCTGGCTTCTAAGAGTTGTAGGCTTGTGCTGAGTTACATGATTATCATGTGATATTATTTCATGCATTTAAAGTTTGTAAGCGGTGCACTGGCACGTGTTGAGACCGAGGATAGTCATGTTTGTGTGGTTTGTGGGTACATGGCGAGTTGGGTTGTACGACGCCTACCGTGGTTACTTCTTGATTCGGGTACCCCATGTTCTTTGTGAGTCAGGCATGTGGTGCTCGGGGGCTTGTCCCAGTATGTGTGTGTACCGTCGAGATCTGTGTCGTCTTCCTGGACACCCTCATTCCTTTGTTTGAGTTGTACGTCCGGTTGAGGGAAAGACGACAGTGGGACAGCGACTCGTATGTTGTGGTTGCGTTCGGTTGCTTGTAGCATGCTCTTGGTTGGGGGACGGACACCAATAAATGTACTGGTCCCCAGCTAGTCTTGTTTTCCAGTGCCTTACTTTAGGGAGATCGGGCTGGAGTCCTTAAAGTGCCAGACATGGAGCTGCAGCAGTGTGGTCTACAGTTGTGGTGTTGTTTGATCTCCATAGTTTGTTGACTCGGTTGAGGTGAAGCGGCGGCTGGACCTTTCGTCCTTGGTTGCGAGGCTGAGAGGTAGATCTGTGTTGCTTGTCCGGGTCAGTAGCTAGTGTCGTAAACCAGTCTTCGTGACTCGTGTTTGGAGTTACCCTTCTTTAGCTCATATTATTGTGCGTGGTTTGTCGCTTATTTATGGAAGTTCACTCCATATTGGTAATGTAGATTTGCTATTTAATTGCAATGGTAGTACCATGCTTAGATAGCTTCATTAATTGTTTAGATAGATGCTTTACTTCTGCTTTTATGTGGTTAATGTTGTTTTGGCTTTTGAGGGAGTTTCCCTACTAAGCAGTGTAATTTTTCTTTTTGTTGTGCTTCGGGGTATGCCCTAGGCTATAGTACCTTGTACTTTGACTTTTGTTGAGACTTGGCTATGTAATTCTCATGTAATATGTGTGGGATGTGCAATCTTATGTATATTTAGTGTGTTCTTGTAAGGCCCTTGAAATTCACTTGTTTGTTAGCATATGTATGTGCGTATAAGTGTATACTATTGATGTATGATTATTAGGTATAAGTATTTATTGATATAAATTGTATGGATGAGTATTGTTGAAATGTACTTAGTGTATTTAAGTGTATATATATATATATATATATATATATATATATATATATTAGTGTGTAGTATTATAAATTCTGCAGAATTAAAGTAAGTTTTGTCGGCCAGTAGGCGTCCACATGGGCTGACGCTGACAAGGGGTAGGCGGCAACATCGATGGACGCCCATTTTTGATAGGCGACCATGGATATGGACGCCAATATCCCAGATCTGTTACGTTTTCAGATCCGGAAACGCCTCCGGAAATTGAGCCTCTTGATTAGGAAACCCTTCCCAACGGCTCTGAGACTTGCCCCGGTAACCTATCCGACCCCAACCCTTTATAATATTCAGATTTCGGCCAGATCCATCCTTTGGCTCTTGAGTCAAAAACCTCTCTTTTCTGTGCAAAAACCCTAACTTGAATCTGAAAGATCCGACTTCGGGAGGCTTCGTCTGGCGATCTGCATCAACTGGTGTCAACCTTGAACATCCGGGAACGACTCCCCACGCTGGTGTGCTGTGAAGATCATCAGAAGATCCGAAGAAGGAGGATTTGGAGACTCTTTGGCACAGGCGAGGAGGGCTTCTCCGGCCTTAAATCATCGTTGGTAGATTTTACAGAAGGCAAGTACCCCATACACATTAACCCTACATGTGTCTAGTATGTCCCAGGATTTTCTCAGATTTTTCTCGTGTCCTGGAACCCCCTGTTCAAGTGATTTATTGGCTTTCAGTCTGTGTTCTGCAGATAAGATATTAACGGCAAGATCTCTTGCCGCTAATATCATGTGTTGACGGCATCATCTAATGCCGTTAACCTTTAGACGGCCACCCTTGCCGTCGAGTTCTTCAGACTACAACAGTGAGCAAGTCTGTCCTTATATGAACTAGTTTTCGAGTTTTTCCGCATGAGGATATACGGTAAATTTTATATAATATGTGAATATATATGTTCGGATGTACTGTAAGTTATGCATTTTTGAATTTTTCACTAATTATTAGAATTTTCGGAATATGTTACCAATAGAATGTTAATCTGGAAAATGTCGTTTATGAAATATGTGTAGAAATTAACTGTCATAGATTTTCTGTACATTGTTCATAATATCTAGTGCATGATATAAAAATTTGAGTAATTATATCATCTGTGTAATTATTAAGTTTTCTGAACGAAAAATAGTTAATATGTCTGCTCAATGTAGAAAAGTTAAGAATCCATGCGAAACTAGTTAAATCCCTGAATTTTGTGATAGAATTTGTACTGTCAGTATTCATGTATGAAATTAAATTGAATCGAATAATGAAAAATGGTCTTCAGTTTGATATATTCTTTATATTGATATTATCACTGTTTTATGTTAAGTATTAATGGGTAAATACATGACTATATGATAAATGTTTAATTATGCAAAAATTTCAGCATGATTAGGATTGTTGTAAAAATTTGATTAATACTGAAAACAGTAGTACCATGCTAGGTAATACTGAAGAATGTAAATGTGTGAACATGAGATGAATGTGTGATTATATTGTGTTTAGAATGTGTTAAAATGAGAAAATGTATTAATGTGCCAATGTGTGACACTGCTACCTTAGAGGGCTGAGGAACTGTACTGTGGTAAAGTCCCCACGGGAAAGTTCAAAGTGTGTGATGTCCCATGGCATTGGGATTAAATCCTGGAGGCGAACAAGTATCGCTGGTTAGGGTGGAGAGTGCTTCTCCCGGTTCTGCGCAGTAACTAAGATTGATCACTGGAATGCCTAGGTGATTGATATGTGATGTGATCAGTGTGTGTCCTTCTAAAGTGGTTTGGGCTATGTGTCACGGAATTAAGTGAAAGTGAAATTGTGTTTAAGTGAAAGTGAAAATGTGTAATTGTGAACCTGTGTAGGTGAAATGTATTCATAAAATTTTTATGAAAGCATGCAAAATGATAAGTTTCTTATGAATGTGACATGATAGTAGTAAAACAGCGAGCTTTTCACTAATATGAATATGTTATCTATGTGTACAATTGCCTTAGAATTCATGTTAAATTAATTGTTATGAAATGTGTAAATATTGTGTAAAATGACCAACATGTGGCTTATGAATGAAATCAGTTTAGCATAGTGAAAAGTGTAGAAATCATGTGATAGGATTTGCTTATTGTATATAAAAACCAAATCCTCTGTGAAAAATGTGTAGAATCATGAATAGACTTTTATTTGAGAAATTGTCACTTCCATGCATTATGTGTAAATGATGTAGCTTAAGAGTATGGTCGATAGCGATGTGTATGTTTAGTGTGCTGGTGATACTTGTTGAGTTCTTTTGAACTCATTCTTGCTTCGGCGTACAGGTGCAGACGTTGCTACTTCTTCCGAGGAGATCGTTAGGAGCGACTCGGAGCGAGAGTAGGAGAGAGTGTTGTGGAGTTAGCATTGTACTTTTCCATTAATTCATAGTATGTAATAAAGACTCTGCGTAGTCTCATGTGGACAATATATTGTTGTATTTCAGTTATGAATAGTTAGTTCTCTTTCCTTCTATACGGACTGTGGATAGAATGTGGATGATGGAATAAAATTTCTTTTCAGTTCTTTAAATTCCCTGTCATGAGATATAATATATATTTGTGTATGTTTCAGCCTATCGTACTAGTGTTGGGTAAATGTCCCACTGTAGTGATACTTTTATATCGACGTGGGTTGGTGGAACCGTACCGATATGAGAGGGTCGTTACAGAGATTGTATCAGAGAATCAGGCTGAAATTGTACATAAATATGCATATACCATCATCTTCATTGTATACTAAGTCAGTGTAGAATGTTCACATAGATAAGTAATTAGTTAGAATTTAGATAGTTCTAAATGGTGATTAATCCGTTCTACAGGTTATGGCTTCGCGTGGTAGGCGTGGTGTTCCTGCTCGTGATGGCGAGCAGAGGAGAGATGAGCCTCGGCGTGAGGATCAGGGTGAGCAGCAGGCCCCTGCACCTCACGGTCCTGTACTTCCTCCACCGCCACCAGTAGACTATGGAGTTTTCATGTAGGGTTTGGTGCAGGCCATGCAAACGCAGGCCCACACTCAGGCTGCACTCCAGGCCCAGTTGGAGGCTCAGGTTAGAATAATAATATAAAGTAGTCTGTATTTTAATTGCATGAATGTTATGTTATATATGTTAATTTTGTCGCTTGTTGTAGCAGGCTCAGGTACCAGTTCCCCAGGCTGACCATGGTGGACCCTCATCATGGAAAGGTTCAAGAGGATGTCGCCACCTCCTTTTAAGGGGGAGAGCGATCCGTTATTAGCTGAGAACTGGATGAGGGAGATTGAGAAGATCTTCCGGGCCATTAGGTGCGCTGAGGATGACAAGGTCACTTTAGCCACCTATATGCTACAAGTATGTGTAATCTAAGCTATTGGTTTTTACTTTAAGTATAAATTATGTTGGTCGGTTCTTATGGATGGTTTTGGCAGGAGCGAGCCGATGTATGGTGGTCCTCGTTGTTACGTACTCGATTCGAGGATGGTGCCATGGAAGTCGGATGGGACGAGTTCGTGAGGCTCTTCCGAGCCAAGTTTGTTCCGGAGCACATCCAGGACAAGATGGAGCAAGAGTTCCTCTCGTTGACTCAGGGCTCCATGACGGTGTTGGAGTACGAGGCCAGGTTTGCCGAGCTATCAAAGTACGCCCCTCATATTGTAGCTGATGAGCGCAGGAAGGCGAAGAAATCGTGATGGGTCTGAAACCATCACTGAGGACGAGATTGGTAGCTTTCGACCATCGTACTCTCGAGCAGGCGCTCAGCTCGGCGTGTCGGCAGGAGGGGGAGATGGAGCAGTATCTGGAGGAGAAGAAGGCTTCTCAGAAGAGGCCAGCTGTTCCTTTCCAGAGGCAGGAGAGGAAGAAGGCGACTTTCCAGTCACCACAGCGTCCTGTGGCATCAGGCAGTGGTCAGGTATCCTCTCATCGTTCCCCTAGTGGTAAGAAGGAGTGTCCTCATTGCAGGAGGGCACATGGCGGTACGGAATGTTGGCTGATAGCAGGAAAGTGCTTAAAGTGCGGGAGCAGTGATCATAAGATTAAGGATTGTCCGAGGCTTCAACAAGGAGCCCAGCGGGGGCCAGCCCCAGTAGCAGCAGCAGCAGCGCCAGCGACAGGACGACCAGGGAGGCCTCGAGCCCCAGCTCGAGTGTTTGCGTTGGCTCGTGAGGATGCCGAGCAGGCAGATCATGTCACCGAAGGTACGTTTTGTTCTTAGGTGGTGCATGCTCGGGTTTTGTTCGATACGGGTGCTACTCACTCGTTCATTTCGAGCGTTTTGCTAGGCAGCTAGCTTTAGAGTCAGGGTTAGAGTCTGAGGATTTAGAAGTCCCTTTGTCTGTGCATACACCTGCGGGTACGGTATCGACTAGGAAGTGTATCCGTCTTTACCAGTGTGCATTGAGGATAGAGTCCTAGAAGGGTGTTTCTTCTTGCTTAAGATGAAAGACTATGATGCTATTCTTGGTCTGGATTGGCTAGAGGAGCACTATGCTTTGGTAGATTGTCGTGGGAAGAAGATTGTTTTCCGCATTCCTGGCGAGGATGAATTTTTTCATCCTTTGCCGAGGAACCTAGCGGGAAAGTTTGTCATCTCGGCCATGAGGGCAATGAGAATGGTGAACAAGGGTTGTGACGCATTTCTTGCCAGTGTGGATTTAATACCCAAGGCTGATGAGTCACTTACTCTTGCCGAGATAGATGTAGTGCAGGATTTTCCAGATGTCTTTCCTGACGATTTATCTGGATTGCCACCAGCTAGAGAGATAGAGTTCACTCTAGAGTTGCTTCCAGGCATCTCTCCTATCTCGAAGGCACCTTATCGGATGGCACCTGCGGAATTAGCTGAATTAAGGAAGCAGTTGCAGGATTTGTTAGATAAGGGATTATTCGCCCTAGCGTTTCCCCTTGGGGCGCACCTGTCTTATTCGTGAAGAAGAAGGATGGGTCACTTCGGTTATGCATTGATTATAGAAAGCTAACCAGGTGACGGTAAAGAACAGGTATCCCTTACCTCGGATTGATGATTTGTTTGACCAGCTACAGAATGCATCGGTCTTTTCTAAGATTGATTTGCGTTCTGGCTATCATCAGTGAGGATTAGGAGTGAGGATGTGTCCAAGACGGCATTTAGAACCCGTTATGGACATTATGAGTTTTTGGTCCTTCCGTTTGGTCTAACCAACGCCCCTGCAGCGTTCATGGATCTCATGAACAGGGTGTTTAGACCCTATCTAGATAGTTTTGTTGTAGTCTTCATTGATGACGTGTTGGTTTACTCTCCGGATGAGGCCACACATCGTCAGCATTTGAGGATAGTGTTAGAGGTTCTCCGTGAGCACAAGCTGTATGCAAAATTCAGCAAGTGCGATTTTTGGATGCGCGAGGTTCATTTCCTTGGGCATGTTATCTCCGGTGCTGGTGTAGCAGTGGACCCAGCGAAAGTCCAGGCTGTTATGGATTGGGAGAGTCCCAAGACTCCTTCGGAGATTCGGAGTTTTCTTGGTCTGGCGGGTTACTATCGGCGTTTTATTGAAGGATTTTCATCCATCGCCGCTCCATTGACTCAGCTGACCAGAAAGGGAGTGAAGTTTGTCTGGTCCGAGGAGTGTGAGAGTAGTTTTCAATTATTGAAGACTAAACTCACATCGGCCCCTATGTTAGTTCTACCGAGTGGTGTAGAGGATTTTGCTATCTACACGGATGCATCTCGGATTGGTCTTGGCTGTGTGTTGATGCAGCAAGGAAGGGTAGTAGCATATGCTTCGAGACAATTGAAGGAGCATGAGCGAAACTATCCAACTCATGATCTTGAGCTTGCGGCAGTGGTTCATGCACTGAAGATCTGGAGACACTATCTTTATGGTGTCAGATTTGAGGTGTTCACTGATCACAAGAGCCTAAAGTATCTTTTCTCTCAAAAAGAATTAAACCTTAGGCAGAGAAGATGGATTGAGTTCCTGAAGGACTATGACTTCGATCTCCAGTATCATCCTGGAAAGGCGAATGTCGTAGCAGATGCCCTTAGTAGAAAGAGGTCGTCTCTCCAGCAGGACTGGAAGATGTTGGAGGATGCAGCGTGCTCGATGACCGAGTTGGAGCCATCTCTATGCCGAGCTTTTGTGGCTCAGCTGTCCATTAGGTCATCGGTGTTAGATGAAGTGATAGAGTATCAGAAGGCCTACCCTAGACTCCAAGAGTTAGTGGGCAAAGCGGGTATTGCTCGTGATGAGGATGGTGTGATTAGATTCCATCATCGTGTCTGTGTTCCTGATGTTGTAGATGTTCGTGAGCATGTTTTAGCAGAAGCTCATAGATCTAGATTCTCTATTCATCCAGGTAACACTAAGATGTACCAGGATTTAAAGAGATCGTTTTGGTGGTCTGGCATGAAGAAAGATGTAGCCGAGTTTGTGTCTAGATGTCTAGTATGCCAGCAAGTGAAGGCCGAGCGACAGCGACCATCTGGTCTTATGCAGAAAATGGAGATCCCAGTTTGGAAGTGGGAAGCTGTCACTATGGATTTTGTTACGGGTTTGCCTCGATCTAGACGAGGAAATGACTCGATTTGGGTAGTGATAGATCGTTTCTCGAAGACTGCGCATTTCTTGCCTATGAAGAAGAAGCAGTCAGTAGAAAGTTTAGCTAGACTGTATGTTAGTAGTATTATTAGATTGCATGGAGTACCGAAGTCTATTATTTCGGATCGAGATCCGAGATTTACTTCAAGGCTGTGGAAGGGTCTTCAGGATGCGTTAGGTTCGGAGCTGAAGCTCAGTTCAGCATTTCATCTCCAGACAGATGGACAGTCCGAGAGGACTATCCAGACGCTTGAGGATATGTTAAGGGCTTGTGTGATGGATTGGAAGGATGATTGGGAGCGCCATTTACCTCTAGTGGAGTTTGCATATAACAACAGTTTTCATGCGAGCATTGGCATGGCTCCATTTGAGGCTTTATATGGTAGGCCTTGCAGATCTCCTTTATGTTGGGAGGAGACCGGTGATAGGCAGTTGATCGGTCCGGAGTTAGTTCAGGAGACTTCGGATAAGGTCCAGCTCATTAGGAAGAGACTTGTTGCGGCACAGGATAGGCAAAAGAGTTATGCCGACAACAGAAGGAAGGATCTAGAGTTCTAAGTAGGTGAGCATGTCTTTTTGAAGATTTCGCCTACGCGAGGTGTAGTTAGATTTGGCAGGCATAGTAAGTTGAGCCCTAGGTTCATTGGCCCGTATGAGATTCTCTGACGATTGGGCAACGTGGCATATGAGCTAGCTTTACCTCCAGCTTTGGCTAGCGTTCATCCTGTTTTCCACGTATCTATGCTCAGGAAGTATGTCAGAGATCCGTCTCATGTTATTAGCCATGAGCCAGTGGAGATCCAGCCAGATCTTTCTTATGTAGAGCAACCAGTAGCTATTCTTGATCGGAAGGTTCAACATCTCCGAAACAAGAGCATTGCGTCAGTAAAAGTCTTATGGCGTAACTTCTCGCGAGAGGAGGCTACTTGGGAGCTTGAGGATGCAATGAAAAAGAAATATCCCCAGTTGTTTGAGTAGTGTCAGTCTAACTTCGAGGACGAAGTTTCTTTAAGGGGGAGAGGGTGTAAGGCCCTTGAAATTCACCTTGTTTGTTAAGCATATGTATGTGCGTATAAGTGTATACTATTGATGTATGATTATTAGGTATAAGTATTTATTGATATAAATTGTATGGATGAGTATTGTTGAAATGTACTTAGTGTATTTAAGTGTGTATATATATATATATATATAGTGTGTAGTATTATAAATTCTGCAGAATTAAAGTAAGTTTTATCGGCCAGTAGGCGTCCACATGGGCTGACGCTGACAAGGGGTAGGCGGCAACATCGATGGACGCCCATTTCTGGATAGGCGACCATGGATATGGACGCCAATATCCCAGATCTGTTACGTTTTCAGATCCGGAAACGCCTCCGGAAATTGAGCCTCTTGATTAGGAAACCCTTCCCAACGGCTCTGAAACTTGCCCCGGTAACCTATCCGACCCCAACCCTTTATAATATTCAGATTTCGGCCAGATCCATCCCTTTGGCTCTTGAGTCAAAAACCTCTCTTTTCTGTGCAAAAACCCTAACTTGAATATGAAAGATCCGGCTTCGGGAGGCTTCGTCTGGCGATCTGCATCAACTGGTGTCAACCTTGAACATCCGGGAACGACTCCCCACGCTGGTGTGCTGTGAAGATCATCAGAAGATCCGAAGAAGGAGGGATTTGGAGACTCTTTGGCACAGGCCGAGGAGGGCTTCTCCGGCTTAAATCATCGTCGGTAGATTTTACAGAAGGCAAGTACCCCATACACATTAACCCTACATGTGTCTAGTATGTCCCAGGATTTTCTCAGATTTTTCTCGTGTCCTGGAACCCCCTGTTCAAGTGATTTATTGGCTTTCAGTCTGTGTTCTGCAGATAAGATATTAACGGCAAGATCTCTTGCCGCTAATATCATGTGTTGACGGCATCATCTAATGTCGTTAACCTTTAGACGGCCACCCCTTGCCGTCGAGTTCTTCAGACTGCAACAGTGAGCAAGTCTGTCCTTATATGAACTAGTTTTCGAGTTTTTCCGCATGAGGATATACGGTAAATTTTATATAATATGTGAATATATATGTTCGGATGTACTGTAAGTTATTATGCAATTTTGAATTTTTCACTAATTATTAGAATTTTCGGAATATGTTACCAATAGAATGTTAATCTGGGAAAATGTCGTTTATGAAATATGTGTAGAAATTAA
Source organism: Colocasia esculenta (assembly GCA_014218235.1). Taxonomy (NCBI): domain Eukaryota; kingdom Viridiplantae; phylum Streptophyta; class Magnoliopsida; order Alismatales; family Araceae; genus Colocasia; species Colocasia esculenta. The sequence goes on from CM024760.1 coordinate 90,307,758, forward strand.
CTGTCATAGATTTTTTGTACATTTTTCATAATATCTAGTGCATGATATAAAAATTTGAGTAATTTATATCATCTGTGTAATTTATTAAGTTTTCTGAACCGAAAAATAGTTAATATGTCTGCTCAATGTAGAAAAGTTAAGAATCCATGCGAAACTAGTTAAATCCCTGAATTTTGTGATAGAATTTGTACTATCAGTATTCATGTATGAAATAAATTGTGAATCCGAATAATGAAAAATGGTATCAGTTTGACTATCTTTACTATTGATATCATCACTGTTAGAATTTTCAGAAAATATGTGTAACTCAGAAAAATGCAAAATTTGGTATGCATGATAGTTAAACTATGATGAATTTCTGGTTAAATTTCTGTACTAAACAAATGAAAGTAGCTATATAAACTTGTTTTATGTTAAGTATTAATGGTTAATACATGCTAATATGATAATGTTTAATTATGCAAAAATTTCAGCATGATTAGGATTGTTGTAAAAATCTGATTAATACTGAAAACAGTAGTACCATGCTAGGTAATACTGAAGAATGTAAATGTGTGAACATGAGATGAATGTGTGATTATATTGTGTTTAGAATGTGTTAAAATTGAGAAAATGTATTAATGTGCCAATGTGTGACACTGCTACCTTAGAGGGCTGAGGAACTGTACTGTGGTAAAGTCCCCACGGGAAAGTTCAAAGTATGTGATGTCCCATGGGCATTGGGATTAAATCCTGGAGGCGAACAAGTATCGCTGGTTAGGGTGGAGAGTGCTTCTCCCGGTTCTGCGCAGTAACTAAGATTGATCACTGGAATGCCTAGGTGATTGATATGTGATGTGATCAGTGTGTGTCCTTCTAAAGTGGTTTGGGCTATGTGTCACGGCATTAAGTGAAAGTGAAATTGTGTTTAAGTGAAAGTGAAAATGTGTAAATTGTGAACCTGTGTAGGTGAATATGTATTCATAAAATTTTTATGAAAGCATGCAAAATGATAAGTTTCTTATGAATGTGACATGATAGTAGTAAAACAGCGAGCTTTTCACTAATATGAATATGTTATCTATGTGTACAATTGCCTTAGAATTCATGTTAAATTAATTGTTATGAAATGTGTAAATATTGTAAAATGACCAACATGTGGCTTATGAATGAAATCAGTTTAGTATAGTGAAAAGTGTAGAAATCATGTGATAGGATTTGCTTATTGTATATAAAAACCAAATCCTCTGTGAAAAATGTGTAGAAATCATGAATAGACTTTTATTTGAGAAATTGTCACTTCCATGCATTATGTGTAAATGATGTAGCTTAAGAGTATGGATATTACTCGATGCATGTATGTTTAGTGTGCTGGTGATACTTGTTGAGTTCTTTTGAACTCATTCTTGCTTCGGCGTACAGGTGCAGACGTTGCTACTTCTTCCGAGGAGATCGTTAGGAGCGACTCGGAGCGAGAGTAGGAGAGAGTGTTGTGGAGTTAGCATTGTACTTTTCCATTAATTCATAGTATGTAATAAAGACTCTGCGTAGTCTCATGTGGACAATGTATTTGTTGTATTTCAGTTATGAATAGTTAGTTCTCTTTCCTTCTATACGGACTGTGGATAGAATGTGGATGATGGAATAAAATTTCTTTTCAGTTCTTTAAATTCCGCTGTCATGAGATTAATATATATTTGTGTATGTTTCAGCCTATCGTACTAGTGTTGGGTAAATGTCCCACTGTAGTGATACCTTTTATATCGACGTGGGTTGGTGGAACCGTACCGATATGAGAGGGTCGTTACAGTTCTTTTATATTTCTACGGACATGTGTGTTGATATCCCTTGCGAGGCATTGGCCTGTTTGCTGGAGGCGGAGTCGAATCAAGCTCGTTATTAGGTTAACGGGTTTATACGATGAGGATCGTCACAGTTGGTATCAGAGCAAGGTCTGTGTAAATATGAAAGAGCAGGAAGATTTACATAGCTCAGTCTCTACTTTAGTCCACTGCTAGTAGATGACCCTGGTTTTGCATTGATTGTTGGTATGTTGTGTGGTTTGGAATGTTGTATGTGCAGGATTTGAAATGGTTGACAGGAGGGATTGGGGAGGTGGTAGAGATGAGTCGCAAGAGTTTACACATCAGCTGATTGAGAGATTATGGGAGAGTATTACAGAGATACGGACGAAGTTAGATCAGAAGATTCCAGCTTAGCCGGCAGTAGTAGCAACTCAGGTTGTTGAGGAGGCAGTACCAGTACCAGTAGCACCACCCCCGCCACCACCAGGAGTCGAGTTACCAACAGTTGTGCCAGTACCCCCAGTTGCACCGGTACGTCCAGCTAGTGTGGAGGAGCCTACTGTGCTAGCAGAGAGACTCTTGAGGTAGCAGCCACCTAGTATACAGGAGGTCCAAACCCAGATACAACAGAGCACTGGGTGCATGAGATCGAGCGGGTTTTTGTCACTATGAGGTGTCCACAAAAGGACAGAGTTATTTTACTACATACCAGTTGCGAGGGTTTGCGCATGAGTGGTGGAGGCTGAAGATGCAGACAGTGTTTGCAGGTAGGACGAAGGACTCCATCACTTGGCCAGAGTTTCTGGGAGTATTTAATGACACATTCTTTCTAGTATAGATTCAATAAGCAAAGAGGGAACAGTTTAGGACATTACAACAGGGGAATTTGTTAGTTTTGGAATATCAGATGAGGTTTATGGCATTGAGCAGATTTGCACACTACGTGGTTACAGATAATGCTATGATGATAGAGTACTTCATCCGAGGATTGCGACCAGAGTTGCATAATGTGGTGATCCCTCTTATGTGCAGAACTATAGTGGAGGCAGTACAGTGGGCAGCCATTTTAGAAAGGTCTGTGTAGGCTCGTTAGTTGGGGGAGTTGGGTAGCTTTAGGCTACCACAACGATCCCCAGGAATTAGCAAGGGTAAGGCAGTAGTGGGACCATCTTCTTCAGGGTTTAGCAAGTGGGGTTCAAAATTGAAGAAAATATTCAGAGGACGAGGAGGTGGCAGGCAACAGACTTTTCAGCAGGGACGGGGCTTTAGGCCGGAGGTAGAGGAGTCACAGCAGAGCACAACAAGGTATCCCGTGGTTCCCCCGGGTTATAGATGTTATAATTGTGATCAGCCAGGGCATTTGATCCGGAATTGTCCTTACCCCAGGGAGTATGGCTATGGTAGAGCAGCTAGCAGTAGCAGCAGCCACCTCAGCAACCACCAGTAGAGCAAGGCAGAGGACCACTTTTCCAGCGAGGTTGAGGATGGGTCATGGCTATTACCCGGGCACTGACGGAGGCTTCTAATTTAATTGAAGGTATAATGCCTATTTTTGAATTTTCAACATGAGTTTTGATAGATCTAAGTGCTTCGCACTCTTTTATTTCCAAAGATTTTATGGATAGTATGGTTCACTTGTTGGAGGAAAGGCAATGCGAGTTAGTGGTAGAGGTTCCTTCAGGCGGTTATATGCTCACTTCCTGTTATTTAGATGAGGTCCCAGTGATACAGGGGAATCCGTTTCCAGTAAGATTATATGCTTTACAGTTGAAAGAGTATGACATAATTTTAGGGATGGACTGGTTAGAAGCTTATGGGGTAGCGGTGGATTGCAGAAAGAAATGAGTTAGATTTTATCATCCTAGTGGAGCTATGTTTGAATTTCAAGGTATGCCATTCTATACTCCAAAGTTTATCATCTCTGCACTTAGGGCTAGGAAGTTGATAAATGCAGGCTATGTGGCATATTTAGCTTCAGTAAGTTCAATTGAGTCTGATAAGTCTGTTGAGGAAGTTCCAGTGGTTAGAGAATTTGTATATGTGTTTCCAAATGATTTGCCAGGGTTAGCACCACATAGAGAAGTGGATTTTACTGTGGAATTACAACCAGGTTGTATGCCAATCTCAAAGGCACCGTATAGGATGACACCGACAGAGTTAAAAGAATTGAAGAAGCAGTTACAGGAATTGTTGGAAAAAGGTTTCATCAGGCCTAGTCATTCACCTTGGGAAGAGAAAGAAAGATGGCAGTTTTAGAATATGTATAGACTATGGTCAGCTGAATAAGGTCACTATCAAGAATAAATATCCATTACCGAGAATAGATGATTTATTTTATCAGTTGCAGTCAGCGAGGGTGTTCTCCAAGATTGATTTGAGGTCAGGTTATCATCAATTGAGGATCAGGGAAGAAGACATTGATAAGACGACCTTTAGAACAAGGTATGGTCACTATGAGTTCGTGGTGATGCCATTTGGGTTGACTAATGCACCGGCGGTTTTCATGAATTTGATGAACATAATATTCCATCCGTATTTGGAAAAGTTTATTGTGGTCTACATAGATGATATATTGGTGTATTCAGCAACAGAAGAAGAGCATGCGGCACATCAGAGGATTACTTTGCAGACTTTGAGAGAGCATCAGTTGTATGCTAAATTCAGTAAGTGTGAGTTATGGTTACAGGAAATTCAGTTTTTGGGTCATGTGATTTTAAGAGAAGGTATAGCAATGGATCCAGCCAAGGTTGAGGCACTTATGAAATGGAAAGAGCCAAAGATAGTTACATAAATCAGAAGTTTTATTGGCTTGACAGGATACTATAGGCGATTTATCCAAGATTTCTCCAAGATTGCAGCACCCATGACAAGATTAACTAGGAAGTGAGCGTCGTTTGTTTGGTCAGCTGATTGCTGTAGAAGCTTTATGGAACTAATGAGGAGACTTACTTCAGCACCTATATTAGTGTTACCATCAGGCAGTGGAGGGTTTGTACTGTACACAGATGCTTCCAAAAGAGGACTTAAAGCATTGTTAATGCAGCATGGGAAGGTTGTGGCTTATACATCCAGGCAGTTGAAGCGGAATGAAGAGAACTACCCAGCTCATGATTTAGAACTGAAAACAGTGGTCTTTGCTCTAAAATTATGGAGGCACTATCTGTATGGTGAGAGGTTTGAGATTTTTACAGATCATAAGAGTTTGAAGTATATTTTCTCCCATAAGGATTTGAATCTCCGATAGCGCAGGTGAATGGAATACCTAAAAGATTATGACTTCAGTTTGGCATACCACCCTGGAAAGGCGAATGTAGTGGCAGATGCACTGAGTAGAAAGACAGTATTGAGCCAAATGATGATCAAAGAATGGAAATTATATAAGGACATAACATAAAATTCTCAATTTGTTCCAAATAATCAACGGCGAGCAGTGTTAGCTAGTAGTGCAATTGAACCATCAGTATATTGGTAAATAGTAGAAGCCCAAAGAACAAACGAGAATCTAGTAGAGATTGTGAAGATGGAAGGTGTAACTATTGATAATGACTGTGTGGTTAGACTCAGAGACAGGTTATATGTCCTAGCAAAAGCAGAGATCAAGCAGAAACTTTTGGAGGAGGCACACCGATCTAGGAATATCATTCATCCAGACAGCACGAAAATGTATCAAGACATGAAGAAGCATTTTTGGTGGCTGCATATGAAAAAAGAAATGGCAGAGTTTATTAGCAGATGTCTGATTTGTCAGTAAGTAAAAGAGGAACATCAAAGGCCAGAAGGATTGTTATAGTCGTTGCCAATCCCACAATGGAAATGGGACGATATAGTTATGGACTTTGTGGTAGGTTTGCCTAAGACGGTATCAAGACATAATGGCATTTGGGTATTTGTTGACAGATTGACCAAAGTGTGCAAGCTATTGGTAGTAAGTATGTCATGGACTGTGAACAGGTTGGCTAAGTTGTATGTGGACAGGATAATACCATTGCATGGTATCCCAGTGACAATTGATTCAGATAGAGATATGAGGTTCACATATGGTTTTTGGAGGAGTCTACAACGAGTGGTTGACACCGAGTTGAGATACACCTCAGCATATCATCCTCAGACAGATGGGCAGACTGAAAGGACTATCCAGACAATAGAAGACATGTTGCGAGCTTGTTGCTTGGTATGGGGAGGTAGTTGGTAGAACCACTTAGGAATGGTGGAATTTGCCTACAATAACAGCTACCATGGAAGTATCGGAATGGCACTGTATGAGGCTTTATATGGAGGTTCGTGTAGAACACCCCTAAATTGGCACAAAGTAGGAGAAAGAAAAGTTATGGGACCATAGTTGATCCAGCAATGTACAGAGATGGTCAGGTTTATGAAAGAAAAACTTCAAGCAACTCAAAGTCGCCAGAAGAGTTATGCAGACACCAAACGCAGACTATTACAGTTTGAGATTGGTGACTATGTATTCTTGAGAGTTTCTCCCACAAAAGGTGTTCTAAGGTTCAGTAGAAAAGGTAATTTAAGTCCAAGGTATGTAGGCCCATTCAGAATTTCTGAGAGAATTGGAGAAATAACATATAGAATAGACCTCCCAGCAGATTTTATAGATTCGCATGATGTCTTTCATTTCTCCATGTTGAGAAGATATATCTGGGACCCATCGTAGATAGTTAGCTATGTTTGAGGTGATTTAAAGCCAGATATGTCTATGCCAGAGTATCCGGTACAAATCACAGGGCAAAGAACACAAAAGCTAAGAAATAAAGAGATAGTGTTGGTAAAGATCAGATATGAGAATAGGCAAAGAGGAGAAGATACATGGGAACTGGCAGAAGAAATGCAAAAAGTGTATCCATACTTGTTTGAGTAAGCTTTTAATTATTTTTAGGAGATAGTACCATGCGTGATTGGTTATGATTTGTGTGTTAAGACTTCTTTCTGGATTTTGAGGACGAAATTTCTTTTTAGGTGATAATAATGTAACGTCATGACCGTTCAGATCGTGGTTTAATGGGTTTGGTGGCCAATGTGGGGCCAATGGTTGTTGTTTTGTGCTTTTTGTAGGTTGTTTGGGTGTTGTAGGTCGGGGATCCAGGCCCAAAGCACTCACTGGTTCTCTGACTGTGAACGTGACGGGAGTGCATGTCGCGTTCTTAACACGATAGTTCTGGATGTCGCGTTCACGTTGCCATCGTGTGAGGTCGTTTGGCTGCATGGCTGTCGCGTCGCACGCGTAGGGCAGTTGACTGGCGTCAGCGGTGAGAAGGCGACGACGACTGTCACGTTCTTGTCGCGACAGCCAGTTGCATTGCATTCTTAATTGTGTAGGGTTAAGAACCTTAGGTCTGCCAAACAGAGCAGAGAAAGCTCTGTTCGTCCAGGTGAGGGTTTTGCAGCAGGTTTTTGGGCGATTCTGGTGTTTGGAGTGTTGTTCGGCATGCTCTCGATGCGAGGACGTTGCTCAGAGCGTGGGAAACGCCGATTCGTGGTTGTTCTTCGCGTACCTCGTAGAGGTATGGATATTCTACTCTATTTCCCATTATGGATGGTGTGTTCATCATGTTTGATCCGTGGAATGAGTTTTAGTTGGAAAATATCATGGTAGTGTAGCTGTTAGATTGTTTATAAATGCTTTTCATGGACATTTGCAGGTGGTTTGTGGGATTTTCAGAGGTGGAATCCCAGGTGTAGGGCTCTATCTGTGAAGGCGACGTGATGGCCCCGGATGTCGTGTTCTGAACATTACAGCCCGACTCGTCGCATTCTTCTTCAGAACGCACTATATCGAGGCATCGTGTTCTGAACGCGACAGTAGCCCTTGTCGCCTTCTGGCTTCCGAGGATTGTAGGCCCATGCTTAGTTACGTGATTATCATGTGATATTGTATCGTGCATTTAAAGTTTATAAGCAGTGCAATGGCATGTGTTGAGACAGAGGATAGTCGTGTTTGCGTGGTGTATGCATACGTGGCGAGTTGGGTTGTACGACGCCTACTGTGGTTAGCTATCGAGTCGGGTACCCCAGGTTCTTTGTGAGCCAAGCACATGGTGCTCAGGGTTTGCCCCAGTACGTGTGTGTACCATCGAGGTCTGTGTCATCTTCCTGGACACCCTCACTCTTTTGTTTGAGTTGTACGTCCGGCTGAGAGAAAGACGACAGTGGGACAACAACTCGTGTGTTGTGGTTGTGTTCGATCACTAGTAGCGCGCTCTTGGTTGAGGAACGGACACCAGTAGACGTACTGGTCCCCAGCTAGTCCTGTTTTCTAGTGCCTCACTTTAGGGAACTCGGGCCAGAGTCCTTAAAGGTGCCAAGCATGGAGCTGCAGCAATGTGGTCTGCAGTTGTGGTGTTGTTTGGTCTCCATAGTTTGTTGACTCGATTGAGGTGGAGCAACAGCTAGACCTTTCGTCCTTAGCAGCGAAGCTGAGAGGTAGACATGTGTTGCTTGTCCGAGTCAGTAGCTGGTATCGAGAACCAGTCTTCGTGACTCGTGTTTGACGTTACCCTTCTTTAGCTTGTACTACTGTGCGTGGTTTGTCGTTTATTTATGGAAGTTCACTCCATATTGGTAATGTAGATTTGCTATTTAATTGCAATGGTAGTACCATGCTCAGATAGCTTCATTAATTGTTTAGATAGGTGCTTTACTTCTACTTTTATGTGGTTAATGTTGTTTTGGCTTTTGAGGGAATTTCCCTACTGAGTTAGTGACTTGTGAGAATCACCCCTACTCCTTTTAGGTGAAGGAGAGAAGGAGGGTTCTCGTCCTTCTTCTAGTTTGGAGTCGCATCGTAGAGGATTTGGGTCTACTCCTCTAGCAGTGTAATTTTCCTTTCTGTTGTGCCTCGGGGTATGCCTCAGGCTGTAGTACCATGTACTTTAACTTTTGTTGAGACTTGGCTATGTAATTCTCATGTAAATATGTGTGGGATGTGCAATCTTATATATATTCAGTGTGTTCTTTTATATTTTCACGAACATGTGTGTTGATATCCCTTGCGAGGCATTGGCATGTTCACAGGAGGTAGAGTCGAATCAAGCTCGTTATTAGGTTAACGGGTTTGTATGATGAGGACCGTCACATCTGGACCCTCACTTACCTTTCTCACCTAAGCCACCCAATCATCTTTTGGGTTCTCAGGGTCTCTCTCTACCTTTTCTCCCACCTGAGCCACCAGATCATCTTTTGGGTTCTCAGGGCCTCTCTCTACCTTTTTTTCCACCTGAGCTGCTTGATCGTCTTCTGGGATCTCAAGGTCTTTCTCCACTTTCTCTATCTGAGCCACCTAGTCCAAAGCTAGGTTCTCATCATCATGATTCCTCTCCACCTCTCCCTCCAGAACCTCCAGATTCTCCTTCGTCCATATATTAGTTCATCCCACTAACACCACTGATCTTGGGCCTGACCTGATTCCTCCATCACCACCTACCACCTACTCAGGGCCTTGGCCCTTTCTCTTACTGTTTCTGAGGTTTCAGTTCTCACTAGCACTTCCCTCCTTCTTTGTAAATCTTTTCTTGTTTGAGGGTTCTTAGCCCACACTTTGATGTAGAGTCTTGTCTCCCTCTTGTTTTGTGTTGAACTAACATAATTTTTGCCCCCACTTGTCACTTTCTCCTTGCAAGTGAGCCATCAACTAAAGTCAAATTTCAAAGACTAATGCAAGTTGTTCTTTCAAAAAACAAAGAGGTCGCACTGTATCCTGAGTAACCATGCAAATATTTGTTTGATCACAAAAACATCAAAAAGAGTCATCTCGACTCACAATAAGAGTACTCATGTCAGTCCTAGGTTAAGTTTGCTTCTACAACACAGGTTAGGGATAACTCTGTGCTAGGAGTCTAACATTCATTCCCCAGTCATTAAAGGCCACTCTAAGCAAGCACCATCACACACTCACACGGCAAGCTTAGTCGGTTCCTTTGGCGAGCACTGTTGCTACTTAGGGCATACCTAGGCGATGCAAAAGTCATTCTCTTCCCAACTCGGCTGAAGTGTAGCGGAAAAAGGTTGTCTGGGTCAGGCAACCACCCAAAAGTACACCTTAACAAGAGGAAGTCTCTAGTAAGGGGCAAGACAAAATAAGAGTGTGCAAGTAAAGCAGGGCAGTACAGGGACACAGAAAGTAGGGGCCGCCAGGTCTTGACCTTGGGGTTCACAAACACCACTCTCTAAACCACTAAAATAGTAATATGGGTACACATAAAGTAGGGGCCATCAAGTCCTAACCCTAGGGTCCACGAACACCATTCCTTGAGCTATAAAAAATACAATAAAAAAGAGGGAGAGAGAAAAAGAAGAGAGGAGAAAAGGCAGGAAAAAAAAAGAAGACAAAAAGCCTCAGGCACGATAGACCGAATCTCTAAGGGGTGTGCCATGGAAGGAAGTTGAACCCAACTGTCATTTAAACCTGCATTAGAGTTATCCTCCAATTTTCTTCTCTTTCTCCCTATAAGGTTAGGTCGTCTCGTGGGCATGGCCTTTGTAGCGACATCGCAAGCTAGGGGTAGTCCATAGGGCACCACCATCTTAATGAACATCTGACCTTCGAGTGGTCCTTAGTGAAAGGGGAATGAATGAGGACCCCTACCCAATAGTTTGATATTACTTTAGTGTTGTAGTAGCAAAAGAGTAAGTATCTTCCATCTTACGCGCCTTGTTCAGGGAGGGCTAACGTCGGCTTTATACATCATTCAAAATACAAAAAAATTTAGATATTTTCAAAATATAAAAAATTAAATATTTTAAAAATCTAAAAAATAAATATATTCAAAATATAAAAAAATTATATATTCTATTTTTTTCAAAAAAAATAGATATTAAAAAACCCAAAAATAGATATTCAAAACTAAAAAAATCAAATATTCTCAAAAACTCCCGAAAAAGTAGATATTTTCAAATTTTCATTTTTTTATATAAATCATGAAAAGTAAAGAGCATATCTAATCAACCCCTACTAAGTGTGCGAGTATATTGGCTCTCGAGCATTGCTAACTACATCTTTGCATTTCTTCAATGATTTTGTCTGAGTCTTACTCACACCACCTTCCTGATATGTCTCTCCTCCTCAGTCCCACTTGAGATTTGATCTAAAGCTCATTATCTCTCCAAGTCCTTCTCAAGTCTCATTCTTATTCTCTCTCGTCACATGACTCTATGAGAGAACTCTTTATGTTTGTGAACCTGGTGCTTCGCCTATGCTTGATTGTGACTGAGTTGTATGATTGTTCTTGTTTTAGACTTTAAATTTATTTTGCTTAGTTATATTTATTTGCTTTATTAAAAAATTCAAAAAAATAGAAAACAAGAAAAACCCAAAAATAAAATTGATGGCAAGATTTGCATGTCACAGGTAAGTTCAGGTAAGTTCTCTTCCTTCTCTCTGCATTTGCATTATTATATGATACTTACGCTACGATATCGTTTCAAGGACCAGCTAGTTCTTTATGTGTTCTAGGATCTGAGTCCCCCTTCACCAAAACCAATGATGATCTAGGTGCACATTGTTAATCCTTAGAAAGGCCGTTGAGTTGAATAGTTTAGGGATAATGGACTCTATCTTGCACAGCAATTGTAGGAAGATTCTTGACCCATTCTCGTTCGGCTTAACAATATTATCCTTGATTTATTTTCTATTTTCTTCTTTTCTTTGCATTCGATTTTATGATTTCTTTTCTTTTAGCCCAGCATGCATCATATAGATTTTGAGTTATCCTGACTCATCTTTGGCTGATAATGAGTTCTCGTTGAGTGCCCAATTGATCTTCATATTCAGAACAAGAAATTCCTATTCCACTTTGAATCAGAAAGTTTGCCTCTGACCTAGTTGCTTTTGCCAATTTGCCAAGTATTTCCCTTTCTGGATTCTCTATCCAATTTTCATCCAATTTTCTTTTGATTCGTTTTGGTTGCGAACTGCTCCCAGGTATTGTGTTATCGTGACCCGCCTGGCATGCACATGTCCTTCCATGATGAAACCTGTAGGCCAATCGGCTAGGGTACCTCTCAATCGAGGGGTTGATCATCTCTTTTATCTTCTTCCTCTCATCCAGACTTGTGTTTTCCTTGCTTTCTACTCGAGCAGCTAACTCGGGACTTTCAAGAAGATTCCTATCGCTTATTGGTCAGAATGGGTGTCTCTTTACCTTAGCTCCCATCTTTTCAGTTCACTCCATTTTATCTCTACTTCACTGTCATTTCATGACACCTCCTCTACACTTCCACTTTGTTCACTTGCAAAGTGGAATCCAAGGATGGGCAATCTGTGGACACCTAATTCTGGCCCATAAGTCTAGCCATATTTCTTGTTCTTATAGTGTGCCCCAAGTTGGTCACTCTCTTGTGCCCATTTGTTAGCCTATTTTGAGCCCATTAAGTTTGAATTCCAGCTTATTTCGTCCATTTATCACTTAAGAGTTCTTGTTCTCATTGAAAATTAGGGTTTCAAATACAAAATCTTGTCACGACGGGTTAGCTGGACGTGTTATCAAGGTCGCGACCAACCTAGTCATCGCGACATCCCAAGCATATACATTCACATACTATCTATGTTACTTCGGGTGTGTGTGTCATGACAACCCTTGTTGCGCCCATATGATGCATCGTGACAGGAGTTTCTATGGCTGAGGTTATGTAACTTTCTCTCTCTTATCCCATCAAGGCTTATCTCTCTCCCAACAACCTTGGGACAATCCCCAGCCATGAAGATAGGTTCTATCCGACCCTAAACCCCTTCTAGGACTCTCTCCATGTGGATTTATTTGAGTTTATCTCATTTTTATGGGTCTTTATCCCTTATGGACGAGATATCTTCTCTCTTCTTTCTAAAAACAAACCCTCTCCATCTCGAGTCGAGCCTTGAATCGGCCATGAAGTGCTACCAAAATCACTCTAGAACTTACCCTTAGCTCGTAGCTCTCCCTTTCCTCCTCTCTTTCCATTTTTCCCTCTCACCATAACCCCACTTTTCCTTCCACATATGGAGCATGGTGGCTAGGAGGCAACTTCCTCTTCATCCACAAGGCTGCTATACGACCCAAGAGCTTCATCTTCAGATAGGGAGTCGCCCTTTGGGGCTCTTCACCTTCTCTCTCTCTCTTTTCTTCCATTGATGCTATTTGCTTTTTAGATAGTTGCATATTCACATACCCTCATTTTCCACAACCCTAGGGGTTTCCCAAATACCCCAAATTTGTTCCCTCCATGCTTTCCTTCTTCCCTTTTATGTAGTGTAGATACTCCACTTAAAAGTTGTCTAATTAGGTTTTCTTTTCTTGTTTCTTTGCTTTGGAAGGTCCCATACGAAGAGTAGACAAGGATCTCTCCTCCTCTGGCCGGCCGGAGGAAGGGAAGGAGGTGCACCCTCAAGTTCCGTACCTTGTTGAGTAGGCGTCAGAGTCCCAGGTTGCAACATCAATATCGCGACCAATCGTGCGGTCGCGACACAATTACCATTGCGTCGGGTAGCCCCGTTGCTACATAGGTAAGTGACCTTCTCATCTTCCCTTTCTTAGTAGGTTAGTCATTCTATTTTTGTTTATATTTAGACAACTTGCTAGAGGGCGATCATGATTATTTCCCTATATTATCTATATATCCATCTTATTTGTGTCTTGAGGAAAGTCATATTCCTGCGATTACACTAAGGATCTTTACTAGTTAAATGGAGGATATAGCCTCAAGGTTGAAAGCTACACAGACTCAAGTTTTTAGTCTGATGTCAATGATAGCAAGTCTAACTCAAGGTTTGTATTTATCCTGAATGGAGGAGCAGTAAGCTGGAAGAGGTCCAAGCAAGAGACTACTGTTGACTCCGCCACTGAGGTGGAGTACATTGCTGCAGCAGAAGTAGCAAAAGAAGCACTCTGAGGAGGTTTCACTTGATCAGAGAGATCGTGGCCCGTGGTGATGTAGCAGTGGAAAGAGTTCCTTCCGAAGATAACATTGCAGATCCACTGACAAAGAGGTTGACTGATATTGTTTTTAAACGACACAGAGGTTTGATGGGGATCAGATATGTAGGTATTGGCTTTAGGTCAAGTGACAGATTGCTAGTTATGAGTGCCCTGTAAGCCAACTCACTTTAGTGGTGGCACTTATTGTAACATCGCGTGCTTTTCGGATCCTTATGAATCATGTGTGTAATGGTTGTGATGGCCATTGTGAGGCCAGTGTGGTTTGGACATGTGGTATGTGTAGGTGTGGTGCAGGTTGGGTCCTGAAATAAAATAGGACCTGCTGCAGTTGAGTAGGAGTTGGCGGCCAGGTGTGGTCGTTGACTTGTTGGCGTCCATATGTGTTGACGTTTACTGTATGAACTTGGCGACAAGGGATATGGACGTCTAGCCTTGGCGGTCTGATTGGCGACAGCCATGTTGACGCCAACCTGTGCGACCTGCAGAATATAGGTCTGCTCGAGGACAGTTCCCTCATTCTATTCTCCCTCTCCCTTGCCCCGTTTTCATGCCTCTCGCTTCCCCACTACTCCTAAGAGCTGTATAAGGATAATTAGAGGAACGTGGAACGCGAGACAGTGACGAATCGGCTAAGGAACGCCGGGACGTGGTGCAATTGCCGTAGGAGCTCGCGGAGGGTTCGGTGTGGATCGGGAGAATTTAGGAGGTTTAAGCACGTATTGAGGTAGGGAATGATCCCTTTAGTTCCTATAGGTTGTGATAATGCAATTAGAAAGCATGAATCTGCATGATAATTGTGTTTTTGGGTAATGGTATCCATGCGGGGTACACGGGTGGTTTGAGCAATTTAATAATGGAAACATGTTGTTTCGAGTTGATTAGGATTCATGCATGTTAGAGGAAGTATTTCTTCATGTTTTCTCGATAGTTTCGGGACCAAGAATGCCTGTAGAATCGGTTTAGGGTTTCTGCAGGAACTGGAGTTGAGGAGCTTGGCGTCAACATCGACTGACGCCAGGTTCTTCAGCTGGGAACTAGACGGCCAGATACCTTGCCGTTTATATCCCATCGACGGCAGTCGATGTTGCCGTCAGCATGCTTTTACTTAAATATTGTTATATTGAATAATCGTTGTTATCGAGCGGTGCAACGATAATTGTGGTGCACCTAGTGCTCGTGGTTTCTGAGACTAGCGTACTGGGTACGCAGATGGTTGGTTCTTTACGTGTTTACGTGGTGTTCACGTGTGGTGGACTACTAGTGCACGCAGTTTACGTGAGGCTTCACGTGGTTTGTGTGTGACGTGCACGTGGTTTTGTGTACGTGGCGAGTAGTACGACGCCTACTGTGGTTACCTCTCCAGTTGGGTACCCCAGGTTCTTTGTGAGCCAGGCTGTTAGCTCGGGGCTTTGTCCTAGTACTTGTGTTGTACCGTCAAGGTCTGTGTCATCTGACCTGGACACCCTCACTCCTGTGTTTGAGTTGTACGTCCGACTGAGGGAAAGACGACAGTGGGACAGTGACACTTGTGTTTGTCTTTAGTCACTTGTAGCGCACTCGTAGTTGGGGGTACGGACACCAGTAGTCGACACTGGTCCCCAGCTAGTCCTTTTCCAGTGCCTCACTCTAGAGGGCCCAGGCTAGGGTCTCTAGAGGTGTTAGGCATGGGCCTGCGACCATGTGGTCCGCAGGTGGTGGTGTTTAGTTGGTCTCCACAGTTACTTGACCTTTTCACGTGGAGCGGCAGCTAGACCTTTCGTCCGTGGCTGAGAGACTGAGAGGTAGACCTATGTTAGCTTGTCCAAGTCAGTTTCTGGTGTTGCGAACCAGTTCACGTGGCTCGTGTTTGGCTATCTCTACTTTAGCTTGTACACTTGTACTGGTTTGCCGTTTAATTATTACAATTGTTTTCGTAGTCGGCAGACGGTGAGTACTTTTACAACTTTCATATCCTGCTTAGCTGTTCTATAAATTGTTGGTACTGTTTATTGTTTTTGTACCTATGGTTTTGGTTTGCTCGGTTTTGGGGGAGTTCCCTACTGAGCCAGTGACTAGCGAGGCTCACCCCTACCCCCACAGGTGAGTGCGAGGAGGACGTTTTTCGACCGTCGTCCAGTTCAGAGCCGCGTCGTAGCAGTGCAGGGTCAGTACCTCCAGCTGTGTAGTAGCAGCTCCAGCAGTGTAGTGTAGTTAGTTGTTTACTTTCTTTAGTTGTACCTCGGGGTATGCCCCAAGCTCTTGTACTTTTTTTCAGTTGTTGTGGAAATATGGCTATGTAAACTTGTGAAATATATATATAAAATGGTGTGTTCCTATGTTTACACGGACTGTGGTTTGGTATCCCTTGCGAGGCTTCGGCCCGTTCACGGGAGGCGAACTCGGATCAAGTACATTATCGGTTTAACAGGCTTGGCCGAGGTGTTCCGCCACAGTTGGTATCAGAGCCGAGTCCGTGTTAATATAAGGGAACTAGAAAGATACATAGCCTTATTTTGGTCTTTGTACACTGCTGGTAGGGGCCCTGGTTTCTGATAATTTGTTGATTTGCTTTGGTTTGATGTGTTGTTTATGTAGAAATTTGAAATGGCTGATAGAAGAGATTGGGGTGGTGGAGGAGATGATCCAGAGGAAAGTACTCAGCGTATGATAGAAAGGATCTGGGAGAGCCTCACTGATATTTGAGCAAGGATGGATCAGGAGGCGCCGGTACCACCGGTTGCAGTGCCACCTGGGGATGGAGAGACTGTACCTGTTGCTCCAATTCCGCCAAGAGTGGAGGTGCCTTTTGCAGCACCTGTACCACCACCACCAGTGTTATTAGCAGAGGAACCAGTGATGCAAGTGGAGAAGTTTCTGAGATTGCAGCCACCTACTTATTCAGGAGGGCCGAATCCAGATACAGCGGAACACTGGGTCCATGAAATTGAAAGAGTCTTTGCGACCATGAGATGTCCGGCAGCAGATAAAGTTGTGCTAGCTGCTTATCTGTTGCGGGGTTTTGCATTGGAATGGTGGCGATTGAAGATGCAGACCACCTTTGCAGGCAGGACAGAAGAGGCTATCACTTGGTCGGAATTTCTTGATGTATTTAACGATACATTCTTTCCGATTCAAGTGCAGCAAGTAAAAAGAGAGCAGTTTCGAACACTCCAGCAAGGTAACTCTTCAGTTTTAGAGTACCAGATGAGGTTTATGGCACTTAGCCGATATGCACCTTATGTAGTATCAGATAATAATATGATGGTTGAGTATTTCATTAGAGGTTTGAGAGTGGAGTTGCAGGATGCAATAGTACTTCTCATGTGTAAGACAGTGGAAGAAGCAGCCCAGAGAGCAGCTACGTTGGAGAGGTCTATTCGGACTCGTCAGTTGGGCGAGTCAGGCTCAGGAAGTTTTCGGCTACCGCAGCAATCAGTAGGTGCAAGTAAGGGTAAAGCACCAACAGGACCTTCTTCATCAGGCTTTGGTAAATGGGGCCAGAAATTGAAGCAAGCATTTAAAGGTAAAGGAAGAGGATGGGGAGGTCGTCAGCAATTTCAGCAAGGTTGCGGTAGGCCAGAGGTGGAGGAGTCACAGCAGAGTACTGCCAGACAGCCCATTACTCCACCAAGGTATAGATGTTATAATTGCAATCAGCCAGGGCATTTGATTCGTAATTGCCCCTATCCAAGAGAGTATGGGTATGGAAGAGGTGTGCAGTAGCAGCAGTAGCCTCAGCAGTTTCAACAGCCACAGGCAGGTCGTGGCAGAGGAGCACCGCAACAGCGAGGAAGGGGCTGGGTTATGGCTATCACCCGAGCCCAGGCAGAGGCATCAAATATGATATAAGGTACTTTACCTTTTTATGATTATTCAGCAAGAGTTTTATTTGATTCGGGTGCCTCTCATTCTTTCATTTCCGAAGAATTTCTGGATTGCATGACTCATCCTTTAGAGGAAAAGTCTTATGAGTTAGTAGTGGAGGTTCCCTCGGGTGAGTTCCTGCTCACTTCGAGCTATATAGATGAAGCCCCTGTTATGATTGAAGGGAACCAGATGCCGGGTCGGTTGTATGCCCTGTAGTTGACAGATTATGATATTATTTTGGGTATGGATTGGCCAATGTTAGATTGCAGAAAGAAAAGGATCAGGTTTTGTCATCCTAATGGTGCAGTATTTGAATATCAAGGTATGCCTTTTTATACCTCTAAGTTTCTAATTTCTGCAATTAGAGCTAGAAAGTTGATAAATGCTGGATGTGTGGCTTATTTAGCCTCGGTAAGTCTGGTAGAAGCTAGTCAGTCAGTGGAAGTAGTTCCCGTGGTTAGGGAATTTGCTGATGTTGTTCCTGAGGATTTGCCTGATTTAGCTCCACATAGAGAGGTGGACTTTACCATTGAGTTACTGCCAGGTACCATGCCGATCTCTAAAGCTCCATATCGGATGGCACCAGCAGAACTTAAAGAATTGAAAAAGCAATTAGAAGAGCTGTTGCAGAAAGGATTTATTAGACCAAGTCATTCCCCGTGGGGAGCACCGGTATTATTTGTGAAAAAGAAAGATGGAAGTTTTCATATGTGTATTGATTATAGAAAGTTGAATGATGTGACCATTAAGAATAAATACCCGTTACTAAGAATAGATGATCTGTTTGATCAGTTGCAATCAGCAAAGGTATTTTCTAAAATTGATTTGAGGTCTGGGTACCATCAGTTAAGAATTAAAGAGGAAGATATAGATAAAACAGCTTTCAGAACCAGATATGGTCACTATGAGTTTGTGGTTATGCCATTTGGATTGACTAATGCTCCTGCAAGTTTTATGGATCTGATGAATAGAATTTTTCATCCGTATTTGGACCAATTCATTGTGGTCTTTATTGATGATATTCTGATTTATTCAGTATCTGAAGAGGAGCATGCAGCTCATTTGAGGTTTACCCTGCAGTTGTTAAGGGATAACCTTGTTTGCTAAATTCAATAAGTGTAAATTTTGGCTGAAAGAAATTCAGTTTCTGGGTCATGTTATCTCAGCTAAAGGAGTAGCAGTGGACCCAAGTAAAGTGGAAGCAGTGATGAGATGGGAAGTGCCTAAGACAATAAGTGAGATTAGAAGTTTTCTGGGATTGGCAGGTTATTATAGGCGCTTTATTCAAGATTTTTCTAAAATTGCGGCACCTATGACCAAATTGACCAGGAAAGGTGTGCCTTTTGGGTGGTCCAGTGAATGTCAGAAAAGTTTTATGGAATTGAAGAAAAGACATACATCAGCACCCATATTGGCATTACCAGCAGGAAGTGGTGGTTTTGTGGTATATGCAGATGCTTCAAGGAGAGGACTTGGCGCAGTGCTTATGCAGCATGGCAAAGTGATAGCTTATGCGTCCAGGCAATTGAAGCCGACAGAGGAGAATTACCCCACTCATGATTTGGAATTGGCAGCAGTTGTGTTTGCCTTGAAAATGTTGAGGCATTATCTATATGGCGAGAGATTTGAGATCTTTACATATCATAAAAGTTTGAAGTATATCTTCTCGCAGAAGGATTTGAATCTTCGTCAGCGCAGATGGATTGAATATTTGAAAGATTATGATTTCAATTTGGCTTACCATCCGGGTAAGGCCAATGTTGTAGCAGATGCCTTGAGCAGAAAGGCATATATAAATCTGATGATGATTAAAGAATGGAAGCTGTATGAAGAGATAATGGAGAACTTCTTGTATGTGCCCAGTAGTCAGCGACGGGCAGTACTAGCTGCTAGTGCTGTAGAGCCATCCTTGTATTGGCAGATTGTTGAGGCTCAGAGAGCAGATGTAAGTTTAGCTGAAATTGTAAAAATGGAAGGAGTTACCATTGATAATAATTGTGTGATTAGGCTCAGAGGCAGGTTATTTGTTCTAGTAGAAAGAGAAGTAAAGCAGCGAGTGTTAGAGGAGGCCCATAAATCTAGGTACACTATCCATCCGGGTAGTACTAAAATGTACCACGATTTGAGGAAGCATTTCTGGTGGCCTCATATGAAAAAGGAAATAGCAGAGTTTGTTGCAAAGTGTGCTATCTGTCAACAGATTAAAGCAGAACATCAGAAGTCTGGAGGTTTATTGCAACCGTTGCCCATTCCACAGTGGAAATGGGATGATATTGTCATGGACTTTGTGGCAGGTTTACCAAGATCGGATTCCGGGCATAATGGAATATGGATATTTGTTGACAGATTAACTAAGGTGTGCAGATTAGTGGCAGTAAGTATGTCTTGGACAGTGGACAGACTAGCAAAGATTTATGTTGAAAGAATTGTTCCATTGCATGGTATTCTGAAGACTATTGTGTCTGATAGAGATCCAAGATTTACTTCTGGTTTTTGGAGAAGTCTGCAGAAAGTAATTGGTACTGAGCTGAGATATAGCTCCGCTTATCATCCCCAGACAGATGGTCAGACAGAGAGGACTATCCAGACAATTGAAGATATGTTGTGAGCTTGTTGTTTAGTTTGGGGAGGTAGCTGGGAGCATCATTTGGGAATGGTTGAGTTTGCCTATAATAATAGTTATCATACCAGTCTTGGAATGGCACCGTATGAAGCTTTATATGGAAGGCCATGTAGAACCCCATTGAACTGACATGAAGTGGGAGAAAGGCAATTAGTGGGTCCTGAATTGATTCAGTAAACCACAGAAGTAGTGAAGCTTATTAAAGAAAAATTGCAGGCAGCTCAAAGTAGGCAAAAGAGTTATGCAGATAACCGGAGAAGACCACTTTAGTTTGAAGTGGGAGATTTTGTTTTCCTGAGAGTTTCCCCGAGTAAAGGTATTATGAGATTTGGCAAGACTGGAAAGTTGAGCCCAAGGTATGTGGGACCTTTCCAGGTAATTGAGAGAATTGGGGAAACAACTTATGGGCTCGATTTGCCAGCAGATTTTGCGGATGTTCATGATATATTTCATGTTTCTATGTTAAGAAAGTGTATTGAAGATCCAGCTCAAATAATCAGTTATCAAGGTGGTGACTTGAGATCGGATATGACCATGCCAGAGTATCCGGTGCAGATCATGGATCGAAAGATAAAGAAGTTGAGAAATAAAGAAATTGAATTAGTTAAAGTAAGATGGGAAAATAGGTTGGGTGGTGAGGATACCTGTGAGTTAGCCGAGGAGATGGCTAAAGGGTATCCCTATCTATTTGAATAAGCTTTTGTATTTCTTTTTAGATGATAGTACTTGTAAAAGTGTGTATGCTTAAGTTGTTTAACTTTGAGTAGTGTTATGAATTTTGAGGTCGAAATTTTCTTTTTAGATGATAGTACTTGTAAAAGTGTGTATGCTTAAGTTGTTTAACTTTGAGTAGTGTTATGAATTTTGAGGTCGAAATTTTCTTTTTAGATGATAGTAATGTAACGTCACGTGCTTTTCGGATCCTTATGGATCATGTGTGTAATGGTTGTGATGGCCATTGTGAGGCTAGTGTGGTTTGGACGTGTGGTGTGTGCAGGTGTGGTGCAGGTTGGGTCCTGAAATAAAATAGGACCTGCTGCAGTTGAGTAGGAGTTGGCGGCCAGGTGTGGTCGTTGACTTGTTGGCATCCATATGTGTTGACGTTTGCTGTATGAACTTGACGACAAGGGATATGGACGTCTAGCCTTGGCGGTCTGATTGGCGACAGCCATGTTGACGCCAACCTGTGCGACCTGCAAAATATAGGTCTACCCGAGGACAGTTCCCTCATTCTATTCTCCCTCTCCCTTGCCCCGTTTTCATGCCTCTCGCTTCCCCACTACTCCTAAGAGCTGTATAAGGATAATTGGAGGAACGTGGAACGCGAGACGGTGACGAATCGGCCAAGGAACGCCGGGACGTGGTGCAATTTCCGTAGGAGCTCGCGGAGGGTTCGGTGTGGATCGGGAGAATTTAGGAGGTTTAAGCACGTATTGAGGTAGGGAATGATCCCTTTAGTTCCTATAGGTTGTGATAATGCAATTAGAAAGCATGAATCTGCATGATAATTGTGTTTTTGGGTAATGGTATCCATGCGGAGTACACGGGTGGTTTGAGCAATTTAATAATGGAAACATGTTGTTTCGAGTTGATTAGGATTCATGCATGTTAGAGGAAGTATTTCTTCATGTTTTCTCGATAGTTTCGGGACCAAGAATGCCTGTAGAATCGGTTTAGGGTTTCTGCAGGAACTGGAGTTGAGGAGCTTGGCGTCAACATCGACTGACGCCAGGTTCTTCAGCTGGGAACTAGATGGCCAGATACCTTGCCGTTTATATCCCATCAACAGCAGTCGATGTTGCCGCCAGCATGCTTTTACTTAAATATTGTTATATTGAATAATCGTTGTTATCGAGCGGTGCAACGATAATTGTGGTGCACCTAGTGCTCGTGGTTTCTGAGACTAGCGTACTGAGTACGCAGATGGTTGGTTCTTTACGTGTATACATGGTGTTCACGTGTGGTGGACTACTAGTGCACGTGGTTTACGTGAGTCCTCACGTGGTTTATGTGTGACGTGCACGTGGTTTTGTGTACGTGGCGAGTAGTACGACGCCTACCGTGGTTACCTCTCCAGTTGGGTACCCCAGGTTCTTTGTGAGCCAGGCTGTTAGCTCGGGGCTTTGTCCCGGTACTTGTGATGTACCGTCGAGGTCTGTGTCATCTGACCTGGACACCCTCACTCCTGTGTTTGAGTTGTACGTCCGGCTGAGGGAAAGACGACAGTGGGACAGTGACACTTCTGTTTGTCTTTAGTCACTTGTAGCGTGCTTGTAGTTGGGGGTACGGACACCAGTAGTCGACACTGGTCCCCAGCTAGTCCTTTTCCAGTGCCTCACTCTAGAGGGCCCAGGCCAGGGTCTCCAGAGGTGTTAGGCATGGGTCTGCGACCGTGTGGTCCGCAAGTGGTGGTGTTTAGTTGGTCTCCACAGTTACTTGACCTTTTCACATGGAGCGGCAGCTGGACCTTTCGTCCATGGCTGCGAGACTGAGAGGTAGACCTGTGTTAGCTTGTCCGAGTCAGTTTCTGGTGTCGCGAACCAGTTCACGTGGCTCATGTTTGGCTGTCTCTACTTTAGCTTATACACTTGTACTGGTTTGCCGTTTAATTATTACAGTTGTTTTCGTAGTCGGCAGACGATGAGTACTTTTACAGCTTTCATTTCCTGCTTAGTTGTTCTACAAATTATTAGTACTGTTTACTGCTTTTGTACCTGTGGTTTTGGTTTGCTCGGTTTTGGGGGAGTTCCCTACTGAGCCAGTGACTAGCGAGGCTCACCCCTACCCCCACAGGTGAGAGCGAGGAGGACGTTTCTCGACCGTCGTCCAGTTCAGAGCCGCGTCGTAGCGGTGCAGGGTCAGTACCTCCAGCTGTGTAGTAGCAGCTCCAGCAGTGTAGTGTAGTTAGTTGTTTACTTTCTTTAGTTGTACCTCGGGGTATGCCCCAGGCTCTTGTACTTTTTTCAGTTGTTGTGGAAATATGGCTATGTAAACTTGTGAAATATATATATAAAATGGTGTGTTCCTTTGTGTTTACACAGACTGTGGTTTGGTATCCCTTGCGAGGCTTCGGCCCGTTCGCGGGAGGCGGACTCGGATCAAGTACGTTATCGGTTTAACGGGCTTGGCCGAGGTTTTCCGCCACACTTATAATCTTGTACTAATATATTTTGGTAATAATACTAATGACATTTTCTCACTCTATATTACATGCATATGATGATCTTTTTGTATTGTGATGTCTATGTGTCTATGCAATAAGAATTGGATCATGATGAGATTATGATAATGAGACCAGTTCTCTTTAAACACAGATCTTAAATATTCCTGGTCATAGGTTATTCAAGAAGGACATCAAGATAACCAGACAGACCAGTGTGCTATATACCCATCCATATGGTGGAGGTAGTTGGTCTCATAGCTATTTGTGTGGAGACATTAGAGGTATAATGCAGATGCTCATTGGAGAATGTGTAAGGCCCTCGAATTTCCGTCGCATTATTTGTATTTATGTGTGTATGTTTGTGCTTGTGTATGTATGTACATATTTTCGCACGTATTAATTAGTACGAGTACGTGTGCATGTGTTTTTATTAAATATAAATAATGTACGTATTGCATGGTGATAGTATGGATATAATACCGTATACATATTGCATGTATATATGCTCGGTATGCATGGTTTTCTGCATATTTCAGAGTCCTGGCCGAAGGCCATCTTGGCATCAACCCCTGGCCGCTGAGGTGGTGTCAGCGTCCAGACATGGACGCCAACACTCATCCTGGCGTCCAGCGATATTGACGCCAATATCTCTGGCCTGCATGCGCAGCAGAGCTGCAAGCTTCTGAAACAAGAAAGCCCAGCCATTGGGGGTTCTCCCCAACGGCTCTGAGGGCTGTCATATCACCCAAGGAGTGGGAGATGGTTCTCTCTTTAGGTCTAAAACCGGAGCTCCCTTCCCCCAGCCTCTCTTCACCCTTGCAAGAGGAGAAAAAGAGGAAGAAAAACCCTAGGAGAAAACTGTGAGAAAAACCCACTTTGCCACCCAAAAATCCAACCCCCTGGAACTTGATCCGGCGTTCCACTGCTTCAAGGAGGTTGCTGGACTGACGAGGAAGGCTTCCCCGACCTCGGCTTGCTGTGGATCTCGCTCAAGAACTCGGAGGAGAGATCTTTTGGAGGGATTTCTGCACTTCTTGGGACAGCCCAAGGAGAGCTTCACCGAGCCCTAGATCCTTTGGAGGAATTTTTAAAAGGCAAGTGACCTATCCATGATGTCCCCGTATGAGTCTAGGTCGGTTTTACCATTTTTATGGATTTTTCCTCGAGTCCTAGACCCTCCCATTCACCAAATCTTGAGAGGTCGGGTCTATGTTTCTGCACAGACCTGCATTGACAGCAAGGTCCCTGGACGCCGATATCATGCTTGGCGTCCATCGACCATGCCGCTGACCCTGAGTCAGCGGCCAGAGACTGCCGCCAAGTTCTTCTGGACAGAACAGTGAACTGTTCTGCCCTTCCTTACACTAATTTCGGTATGGTTTTCGTGATGAGGATATATGGTAACCTTATACTCTATGTATATTGTCAATTGTGGTGTGTGGACGAATGTGGTGTGTGATGGTGAATGTAGGAAATATTGTATCCCATGAATTGTAAGCATGACTTGTTAATGATCTTGCCAAATTTAGGTTTCATGAGTAAAATTAGTCTGAATGCCTTGGTTTTGTCTGTTCATGAAGAATTGTAGATCAGTAGATGTATGCCCAATTTTTAGTAAATTGTTCATGCTTGTATAGCTTGTAAATAAATTCGGTTCGGTAAATAGAAAGACATGCAAGAATGGTTTGTGGTGATCGATTCGTGATTGTATGATTTAGGATAGTTCTGTATTCTCAAATCATGCACATAATGGAAATCCCTGTTCAAACAGTAAATGGCAAATTGCATGATGTGTTAAGTTCCATGTAACTTAAATTGTGAATGGCATGTAAAATAAGTGTTTGATTTTCTATAAATTATATTTAGCTCAGAAAAATCTGAAAATTTGAATGTATGATCTTGAACCCGAAAACAGCATGTGGTTAAAATTTCAGGTCATTTGGACCAGTAAATAAGAAGTTATGTATTTTCATGTGAAATGTGATAATCTACGTATATTATCGTAATGTGGTTAGTTATTGTCTAAAACCCAACTTGATTAGTGAAAATTCCTGTGTGTTAAACTCCTGAAATTCTGTAGTACCATGTTAGGAAAAATAGAGATATTCATGTGAGTGAGAAAGTGAATGTGATGAAAAGTGTGAAGTGTAAAGCCATGTGTAAAACGGTAAATGTGTAAATGTGTAACTGTGCCAATGTGACACTGCTTCCGTAGAGGGCAGTGGAGCTGTATCAGGGAAAAGTCCCCCTGAGAAAGTTCAATGTGTAAGTGACCCTAAGGGCATTATAGGGAAATCCTGGAGGTGGACAAGTACCACTAGTTAGGGTGGAGACTTGTTCTCCCGGTCTGCGCAGTCCAAGAGTCGCCATTGGAATGCCTAGATGGCGTCTATGTGTAATGTGATGTGTATATATCCTTCTTTGGTGGTTTGGACTATGTGTCACGGCACCTAAAATGTGTAATGTGAAATGTGAAATGTGTAATGTGTATGTGTCCATGTGTAAATGTGTAAGTGACAATGTGAATGTGTATGTGTAAAGTGAACCATGTGAAAGAGGAAACTTATGTAAAGAAAATGTGAAACTAAAGATGTGAAAATATGTTATTGAAAACCATGTGAGACAAATCTGAAATCATGTGAAATCAGTGAATTTATGTTATTACCATCGTGTTATTATGTGCAAAGATGTCTAGAATCCATGTTAGGGATAATTGGTGAAAACGGGTACAAGATAGCATGATTGTTTGATCACATGATATGTTTTATGCCATATTGTAGCTTTCATGTATAGGTTTACAGCCGTTAAACCATGTGAAATCAGCAACCTAAAGCATGTGAAAAGGGTTATGTATGTACTTAAGGACATGTGAAATCCATGCTAGTTGTGTTCCCCTTTCATGTATGTAAAATGTTCATGTTGGTAGCTCTCATGTTTTAGCTCTTTAAAGATTAAAGTTTCATGAGTAAATTGAATAGAGAGCATGTGATAGGTGAATTTTATTTTTAGAAATCTGAAAGCATGATTCATGTATAAAATTGTAAAACTTTCATGATAGGTTGAAACTTGAATTGACTAGCAAGCTATGTGTTGCAAATTGTAAATGTGCATGTAGAAACCACTAGGACTTGTACGTGTATATCATGAGTAGTGTTGCTTGCTGAGTCCTTGGACTCACTCCTTGCTTCGGCGTACAGGTATAGTGGGTGACACAGCACCGTTGGAGGAGACGGTGGAGACGGACTCCGAGCGTGGAGACTAGCTTTGGAGTTTCTTGAGATTTGTGTATTTCATAAGTATGTAATTTGAACATTGTATTAGAGTATTATGAAAAGGATGTATAAATGTGGACAATTGTGGTTCTATTTCAGCAATTTAAATTATGTGGACCTTTAGTTCTTTTATGTTAATTGCGAATTGCATGTATGTTTAATGTGGATGATGAATGAATGGAGACAGTTGTCTTTTACTTCCGCTACTCTGTTGTATATTCACGTGTATCTCAGCTGTATGTATCGTTTGGGTAAATGTCCCACTGTGAGGACTCTTGCTATACCGACATGGGTTGGTATAACCGTACCGGTATAATGAGGGCCGTCACAGAATGAGTTCACTGAATGATTCACTCTCATAATACTATATGGTTAATGATACTTGATTATTAGACAACGATTTCATGGTCCCAGTTGTGTAACTGGTCCTTGGACTTGAGACACTAAGATTGCCTTGTTTGAGTACTCCATTTTTTAATGCCACACTTATAGGTTTAGAAGTTTCAGATCTAGTACAACGGGTTATTAGGAATAGTAGCCATCCTTACTAAGGTAATTATGTGTCAATAAAGAATCATCCACTGTCGATATCATGAGAGGAATATCTCGTGTGTTCTTGCTCAGATAAATCTCTGGCTAGGGTCAATTGGATTGATAGAGAAAGAGTTCTTCTGGAGAATCTGATAAGAGTGAGAATCAAATGGATTCTATATATGCCCGATAGTACCATGCCTTATATACAGTCTCTAGGATATTAGTTGGGTGAGGGACTATAGGTACACGATAATTGAGGGTAGAAAAGTCTAATGGATTAGATCCCCTTGTACATCTTCTGGGGACTATGGCGTAGCGGCTTAGTACGTCCATAGTCGATGAGTTGAGTGAATTATTATGGGGATAATAATTCACTAAGTCAGAAGGAGTTCTAAGTCAGAAGAGTCCTGACAGGTGCAACTCACGACCAGCTCGATATTGGGCCTAGAGGGTCACACACATAAGACATATGACATGGTAATTGATGGAGGATTGGATAAGAGTTATCCAATATGGCTTCTCTCACCCGGAAG
The DNA here is from genome assembly GCA_014218235.1 of Colocasia esculenta. Taxonomy (NCBI): domain Eukaryota; kingdom Viridiplantae; phylum Streptophyta; class Magnoliopsida; order Alismatales; family Araceae; genus Colocasia; species Colocasia esculenta. The sequence goes on from CM024760.1 coordinate 90,335,431, forward strand.
TCATGAAGTCGAAGTGTGATAAACGACAACATGGACTGTCGTTGGGAATAATTCCTAATGATACTGTCTGCTGTCATCTAGAACTCCGACTTCCTTGAGGGATAGTTGATGTAAGGTAGACGACAAGGTATGCCATCGTTAAGCGTTGACGACAACATCGACTGTCTCTAGAACTTCGATTTCGACGTAAGTCAATAGAAGTCATGTTGACGGTGAGATCTTTTGCCATTAACATATGGTTGACGGCAAGATCAACTGTTGTCAACATGTTGTTGACATCATGACTTTGGACTTTAACATGTGTTAACATCAAATAGGTTGGTTATCAAGATGGACTTGATGACACACTATGTTGACGCCAACAAGGGTATGGCCTAAGTACGACTTAGCCATACACAACATGGCATGCACGTCCCTCCCATGCATGGGGGAGAGAGAGAGAGAGAGAGCCCTCTCCAAGAGGGGGGAGGGGCTCTGAGAAACCTATGGGTTGAGGTATTTTGAAGCCCTCTCACCTCCCTCCTCCCTCTCCTTCCCTCTCCTTCTTCCATTCTCATTTACCCCTCTCTTGAGTGAGAGCAAGAGGAAAGAGCAAGAGGGTCTTGCTACTACTACTTCTCTTGCTATTGGTTGAAGCTTCTTGTGAAGAGAAATGTATGTGTGATGATCAACCAAGAGGGGAGAGGTGAAATGGTTATCGCCTAATTAAAAATCTTTACCATAGAACATATTAAACTTATTAAGAAAATCTATTATGCAAGATGCACAGTCAAATATAACGAGTATATAGACAAAACCTGTAAGGCCCTCGAATTTTGTTGCATTATTTTATTTCGTGTAAATAATTCATGTTTGTGTATGCATAGATGTACATATCTACGTATGTATTAACTAGTTATACTTATGTGTACATGTGTATAATTAGTTGTAAATAATGTATGAATTCCATGGTGATAGTGTGTAGTAATAATACATATGTATGGCATGTACATAGGTATAAGTTAAGCATGGTTTCTGCATGTTTTGAGTTCTGGCCGAAGGACCCAATTGGCGTCCACATGGATGGACATCCATGCTAGTCAGCGTCCACCTCGATGGACGCCAATACTTAAGCCAACGTCCATGGATGTGGACGTTAATATCTCTGACCTGCATGAGTTGCAGACCCCGAAACTCCAGGGGCAAGCAAGCCCAGCCATTGGGGAGATGTCCCCAACGGCTAGCAGGCTTTCCCATCACCTCTCCAGGGTTCCCCAAACCCCTTTGCTATAAACCATACCCCCTTGTTCACCAGTCAACCTCTCTTGACCTCTTTCAAGAGATAGAGAAAACCCTAGCTCGGAGCTGCACAAAGACTGAACTTTGGAGGCTTCAATCCGGCGATTCAAGGCTTCATCCGGCGACCTACTGCATCAGGAGGGTAGCTGGAACATCGGGGAAGACTTCCCCAACCGCGGTTTAGCTTCTACACCAACCTAGAACCTGGAGGAGAGCATTTGTGGAGGCTTCTTGGGACTGCCAAGGAGAGCTTCACCACCATCTTATCCCTTTGGAGACTTGTTTAAAGGCAAGTAACCCTCACATTTCGTCCATGTAGATGTCTAGTAGGGTTTTGTCATTTTTACAGATTTTAAATCGAGTCCTGGAACCCCCATTCTTCTTGTCTTTTGGAGCTCGGGTCTGTATTTCTGCACAGACCTGAACTTGACGGCAAGAGCCCTTGCCGTCAAGTTCTTCATTAATGGCCAACGATGTTGCCGTTAAGCTCCATTAATGGCCAGATTATGCCGTTAAGATCATCAGGACAGAACAGTGAGCTGTTCTCCTCCTCTATATGATATTTTTCCGAGGTTCTCGCATGAGGATATATGGTAACCATACTATGATATGTATTATGAATGGTGGTATGTGTGGTGAGGTCCTTACAATTTCTGAAATTGGTATGAAGGGTGTCATTTATGAAAAATGCATATATGATAAAATCCTAGATCATGTTAGTTTATGTTTGTGCAACTCGTGAGAATTTGGGTGCCCTAAATTTTATGAACCATGTGTGTATGGGTCAGTCTGTGCCCTGAAATTTTTGAATTTTTCCCATGCTCGTATGATTTACTGTAAATTTCTGTTCTGAAAATAGAAAACATGCGTAGGGTTGTGAAATTTCCAGTAAATTGTGTGTTGTGAAATAAATCCGAGGGAAATTCTCATGATAAGGTATATGTTGGATTCAGGGTTGAGGTCTGTCGAATCTGCTATTCATGTTGTGTTCGGTGTGGAATTGAATTATGGATAATATGAGGCTGAATGTTTCAATTTCTGAAAATATATGTTAACTCTAAAAAATCTGGAAAATTTCATGTAAAATTATAAACTTGAAATGAGTATGTGGTTAAATTTTCATGCTATTCTGATGACTGCAAAGTGTGTTATGAAAATTTCATGTGAAGTTATCATGAATATGACTTAATGATGTGTTTTTCCAACCTGATTAATGCAAGTTAGTGAATGTTAATCCATGTTATCAGTAGCATCATGCTAGGAAAAACAGAGCCATGTGTGTGAGAGAGAGAATGAAAAGGTATGAGGATGTCTTGTGTAAATGTGTACTAAAATCGGTATGTGTAATGTGTAAGACTGTGCCAAATGTGATACTGCTTCCATAGAGAGCCGTGGAACCGTACCATGGAAAAGCCTCCATGAGAAGGTTCAATGTGTTAAGATCCTAAGGGTATTAGGATGAAATCCTGGAGGTGAAGTCCAAGTGGACACTGGTTAGGGTGGAGACTTGTTCTCCCGGTCTGCGTAGTCCAAGAGTCGTCACTGTATTGCCTAGGTGGCGTCTATGTGTATGTGTCCTTCTAATGGTGGTTTGGACTATGTGTCACGGCACTAAAGTGTGAATAATGTGAATGTGTACATGTGTAAGTCGTGTAATGTGAACATGTGTAAATGTGCAATGTGTAAAAAGTGAACTATGTGAATGAGGAAATTGTGCAAATATGTGAAACTAATGTGTTAGATGATGAAATGGTGATCCATGATATGTTAATGTTAAACTTATGTCACAACAACAACCTAATTGTAGTTATAAAAATATTTTACATGTGTACAAATGCGTAGAATCCATGCTAGTAGCATTTCTTGCTTATGTGTAAACGTTTCCATGTTTAAGCGCCACCATGATATAATTAATTGAGATTGTAGCTCTCATGTGATTGGTTGTGAGTTTCTTATTCATGTCAAAATAGCAAGCTAAAAGTGTATAAAACGACAATATGCATGTGCAAGAACGTGTAGAAATCATGATAGGAAGGTCTCATTTCATGTATGTAAGCACACCATGTTTGGTTGCTCTCATGTTTTGCTTAATTGGAGGTAAAACCTTGATGTGATGGAATAAGTAGAAAGCATGTGATAGGACATTTTATTTTGGAAAAATCTGAAGTCATGAACCATGTGTTTAATTTGGTAGAATTACCATGATAGGTTGTCTCTTATTGATGTCAAGCATGCTACATGTTTTGTCTTGTGACTTGGGATGAAAACCTGCAATGATATATGCATGTATGATATGTGTGGTGTTATTTGCTGAGTCTTTTAGACTCATTACTTGCTTCGGCGTACAGGTTTAGTTGGTGACGCTACACCATTAGAGGAGGCAGTGGAGAGCGACTCCGAGCGTAGAGGCTAGCTCTTTGGAGTTCACTTGTGACACTTTGTGATTTCATAGTATGTATTGTAAGGCAGTGTATCAAAATTATCATGTAATCATGGACAAACTATGTATTTTATTTTAGCACTTCTTTTATGTGGATTATGTGAACTTTAGATCTTTAAATTGTTACATGAATCATGTATGTTAAATGTGGATGATGAGATGAATGAAATGAAGACAATGGTTCTTTTCTTCCGCTACTCTGTATCTATATTTGTGTGTATCTCAATCATGTGATAGCGTTTGGGTAAATGCCCCACTGTGATAACGTTCACTATACCGACGTGGGTTGGTATAACCGTACCGGTATAATGAGGGTCGTCACAGGGATTGGTATCATAGTGACCGATTGAGATTATACATAAATATACATGAATCATCATCTTCATTACATGCTAAGTCTACATAGGAATGTCCACATGTGTAGAATTGATTAATAATGAATGAAAATAGATAATAAAATGGTTAGGAAATAATTAACGTAGCTCTAATGGTGGCTGAAATTTATTGCAGCCATGGCTTCGAGAGGTAGGCGTGGCGGAGCGCCGGCCCGTGAGGACGAGCCGAGACGTGAGGAGCGGGCGGAGCAGCAGGCCCCGACACCGCAGGGTCCTGTACTTCTCCCACCGCCGCCTGTGGATTATGGAGTATTCATGCAAGGTCTGGTGCAAGCCATGCAGATGCAGGCTCATACTCAGGCAACACTCCAGGCACAGTTGGAGGCTCAGGTTAGACTAATAAAACAACTTGTAGTCTGTGTTATTTAAAATTTCATGATGTTGTGTTGAATATGAAATTGCTCGTTGTTTGATGTAGCAGGCTCAAGTTCCAACTCAGGACCATGGTGGACCTTCCATCATGGAGAGATTCAAGAGGATGCTGCCACCCTATTTCAAGGGGGAGAGCGATCCATTGTTGGCAGAAAGCTGGATGAGGTAGATAGAAAAGATCTTCGAGCCATCAGGTGTGCAGATGAGGATAAGGTCACATTAGCCACCTACATGCTACAGGTATGCTTTAGTTTATATGCTTGTATGTTCTGTTAAGTTAGATTTGTTTAGAGGGTGCTTATGAACGGTGTACTGCAGGAAAGAGTTGGTGTATGGTGGGCTTCATTGCTGCGTACCCGTTTGAAGACGGCGCGATTGATGTTGCTTGGGACGAGTTCGTGAGGCTCTTTTGGGCCAAGTTCGTCCCCGAGCATATTCAAGAATCGGATGGAGCAGGAGTTCCTCTCTTTGACTCAAGGCTCCATGACCGTGCTAGAGTATGAGGCAAGGTTTGCAGAACTATCTAAGTATGCACCTCATATCGTGGCAGATGAGCGCAGGAAAGCAAAGAAGTTTGTGATGGGACTCAAGCCATCACTAAGGACGAGGCTAGTGGCGTTCGATCATCGCACCTTGGACGAGGCACTTAGTGCTGCTTGCAGACAGGAGGGTGAGATGGAGCAATACCTTGAAGAAAAGAAGGCTTCGCAGAAGAGGCATGCAGCTACGTTTCAGCGGCAGGACAAGAAGAAAGCGGTGTACCAGACACAGCAGCGATCAGTAGTAGTCAACAATGCTCAGGTACCCTCTGTACGTTCCCCTGGTGTGAAGAAAGAGTGTCCCCACTGTGGGAAGACACATGGTGGTTCCGAATGTTGGATGATTATGGGAAAGTGCTTGAAGTGCGGAAGTAGCGACCACAAGATCAAGGATTGTCCGAGACTTCAGCAGGGAGTCCAGCGCGGAGCGCCAGCCCCAGCAGCGGTAGCGGCAGCAGCGCCAGCTACAGGAAGACCAGGAAGGCCTCGAGCCTCAGCTCGAGTGTTTGCTTTAGCGCGCGAGGACGCCGAGCAAGCGGAGCATGTCACCGAAGGTACGATTTTACTTCTACGTGTGCACGCTCGGGTTTTGTTTGATACGAGTGCTACTCACTCGTTCATTTCTGAGCGGTTCTCTAGGCAGTTAGCCCTAGAGTCAGGCATAGAGTCTGAGGATTTAGAGGTCCCTTTGTCTGTGCACACCCCTGTGGGTACGGTATCGACTAGGAAGTGCATTCCGTCATTACCTGTGTGCATTGAGGATAGAATCCTAGAAGGGTGTTTCTTCTTACTAAAGATGAAGGACTATGATGCTATTCTTAGTCTGGATTGGCTAGAGGAGCACTATGCGTTAGTAGATTGTCGTGGAAAGAGGATTGTTTTCCGCATTCCTGGTGAGGACGAGTTCTCTCATCCCTTGCCAAGGAACTTGGCGGGAAAGTTGGTCATCTCTGCCATGAAGGCGATGCGCATGGTAAACAAGGGTTGTGACGCTTTTCTTGCCAGCGTGGTATTAGTACCAGAGGCTGATGAGTCACCTACTCTTGCAGAGATTGATGTGGTGCAGGACTTTCCAAATGTCTTTCCTGATGATTTGTCTGGTTTGCCACCGGATAGAGAGATAGAGTTTACCATAGAGTTGCTTCCGGGCACCTCTCCTATCTCGAAGGCTCCATATCAGATGGCACCTACAGAGTTAGCCGAGTTGAGGAGGCAGTTGCAAGAGTTGCTAGATAAGGGATTTATTCGCCCTAGTGTTTCCTCTTGGGGCGCACCTGTATTATTCGTCAAGAAGAAAGACGGGTCACTTAGGTTATGCATTGACTACAGAAAGCTGAACCAAGTGACTGTGAAGAACAGGTATCCCTTACCTCGTATTGATGATTTGTTCGACCAGTTGCAAGATGCATCAGTCTTTTCTAAGATTGATTTGCGATCTGGTTATCATCAGTTGAGGATTCGGAGTGAGGATGTGTCCAAGACGGCATTCAGATCCCGTTATGGACATTATGAGTTTTTGGTTCTTCCTTTCGGATTGACCAACGCCCCTGCAGCGTTCATGGATCTCATGAACAGGGTGTTTAGACCTTATTTAGATAGCTTTGCTGTGGTGTTTATTAATGATGTGCTGGACTACTCTTCGGACGAAGCCACACACCGTCAGCATTTGAGGGTAGTATTAGATGTTCTCCGTGAGCACAAGCTGTATGCTAAGTTCAGCAAGTGCAATTTCTGGTTGCACAAGGTTCATTTCCTCGGGCATGTTATCTCCGGTGCTGGTGTTGCAGTTGATCCAGCAAAGGTCCAGGCAGTTATGGATTGGGAGACTCCCAAGACCCCTTCGGAGATTCGTAGTTTTCTGGGTTTGGCTGGTTACTATCGGCGATTTATTGAGAGATTTTCATCCATCGCCGCCCCATTGACACAGCTGACCAGAAAGGGAGTGAAGTTTGACTGGTCCGAGAAGTGTGAGAGTAGTTTTCAATTATTGAAGACTAAGCTCACGTCAGCTCCGGTGTTAGTCTTACTCAGCGGTGTAGAGGGTTTTGCTATCTACACGGATGCGTCTCGGATTGGCTTAGGCTGTGTGCTAATGCAGTAAGGAAGGGTAGTGACTTATGCTTCTCGTCAGTTGAAGGAGCATGAGAAGAACTATCCGACTCATGATTTGGAGCTCGCAGCAGTGGTTCATGCACTAAAGATCTGGAGGCACTATCTTTATGGTGTCAGATTTGAGGTGTTTACCGACCACAAGAGCTTGAAGTATCTTTTCTCCCAAAAGGAATTAAACCTGAGGCAGAGAAGATGGATTGAGTTCTTGAAGGACTATGACTTCGACCTTCAGTATCACCCTGGGAAGGCGAATGTCGTAGCGGATGCTCTGAGTAGAAAGAGGCCATCTCTCCAGCAGGATTGGAAGATGTTGGAGGATGCGGCTTGCGCGTTGACTGAGTTAGAGCCATCACTATGCCAGGCTTTTGTAGCTTAGTTATCCCTTAGGTCCTCGGTTTTGGATGAGGTGATCGAGCAACAGAAAGCCGACCCTAGACTCTTAGAGTTAGTGGGCAAGGCAGGCATTGCTCGTGATGAGGACGGTGTGATTAGATTCCATCACCGTGTTTGTGTCCCTGATTTGGTAGATGTCCGTGAGCATGTGTTAGCGGAGGTTCACAGGTCGAGATTCTCTATTCATCCGGTAACACGAAAATGTACCAGGATTTGAAGAGGTCCTTTTGGTGGTCTGGCATGAAGAGGGATGTAGCGGATTATGTATCCTGGTGTTTAGTATGCCAGCAAGTAAGGCCGAGCGACAGCGACCATCCGGCCTTATGCAAAGGATGGAGATCCCAGTGTGGAAGTGGGAAGCTGTCACTATGGACTTTGTTTCGGGTTTGCCTCGATCTAGAAGGGGCAATGACTCGATTTGGGTAGTTGTAGATAGATTCTCGAAGATTGCACATTTCTTACCTATGAAGAAGAAGCAGTCGGTTGAGAGCTTAGCTAGATTGTATGTTAGTAGTGTGGTTAGATTGCATGGTGTGCTGAAGTCGATCATTTCGGATCGAGATCCGAGATTTACTTTGAGGTTATGGAAGGGTCTTCAGCATGCATTAGGTTCGGAGCTGAAGCTCAGTTCGGCGTTTCATCCCCAGACTGATGGACAGTTCAAGAGGACTATCCAGACGCTCGAGGATATGTTGAGAGCGTGTGTACTAGATTGGAAGGATGATTGGGAGCGTCATTTACCTCTAGTGGAGTTCGCATACAATAACAACTTTCATGCGAGTATTGGTATGGCTCCATTTGAGGCGTTGTATGGTAGGCCTTGCAGATCTCCTTTATGTTGGGAGGAGACCGGTGATAGGCAGCTGATCGGTCCGGAGTTAGTTCAGGAAACTTCAGATAAGGTCCAGCTTATCAGGAAGAGGCTTGTTGCGGCGCAGGATAGGCAGAAGAGCTACGCCGACAACAGAAGGAAGGATTTGGAGTTCGAGGTGGGTGAACATGTCTTCTTGAAGATATCACCTACTCGTGGTGTCGTCAGATTTGGCAGGCATAGTAAGTTGAACCCTAGATTCATTGGCCTGTATGAGATTCTCAGACGATTGGGCAGCGTGGCATATGAGCTAGCTTTACCCCCAGCTTTACCTAGTGTTCATCCTGTTTTCCACGTTTCTATGCTCAGGAAGTATGTCCGAGATCCATCTCATGTATCAGTCATGAGCCAGTGGAGATTCAGCCAGATTTGTCGTATGTGGAGCAACCAGTAGCTATTCTTGACCGGAAGGTTCAGCATCTCCGGAACAAGGGTATTGTGTCGGTGAAAGTTCTATGGCGGAACTTCTAGCGAGAGGAGGCTACTTGGGAGCTCGAGGATGCGATGAAGAAGAAGTATCCCCGTTTGTTTGAGTAGTTTTGTTTAAACTTCGAGGACGAAGTTTCTTTAAGGGGGAGAGGGTGTAAGGCCCTCGAATTTTGTTGCATTATTTTATTTCGTGTAAATAATTCATGTTTGTGTATGCATAGATGTACATATCTACGCATGTATTAACTAGTTATACTTATGTGTGCATGTGTATAATTAGTTGTAAATAATGTATGAATTACATGGTGATAGTGTGTAGTAATAATACATATGTATGGCATGTACATAGGTATAAGTTAAGCATGGTTTCTGCATGTTTTGAGTTCTGGCCGAAGGACCCAATTGGCGTCCACATTGATGGACGTCCATGCTGAGTCAGCGTCCACCTCGTTGGACGCCAATACTTAAGCCAACGTCCATGGATGTGGACGTTAAGATCTCTGACCTGCATGCGTTGCAGACCCTGAAACTCCGGGGGCAAGCAAGCCCAGCCATTGGGGAGATGTCCCCAACGGCTAGCAGGCTTTTCCATCACCTCTCCGGGGTTCCCCAAACCCCTTTGCTATAAACCATACCCCCTTGTTCACCAGTCAACCTCTCTTGACCTCTTTCAAGAGATAGAGAAAACCCTAGCTCGGAGCTGCACAAAGATTGAACTTTGGAGGCTTCAATCCGGCGATTCAAGGCTTCATCCGGCGACCTACTGCATCAGGAGGGTAGCTGGAACATCGGGAAAGACTTCCCCAACCGCGGTTTAGCTTCTACACCAACCTAGAACCCGGAGGAGAGCATTTATGGAGGCTTCTTGGGACTGGCCAAGGAGAGCTTCACCACCATCTTAATCCCTTTGGAGACTTGTTTAAAGGCAAGTAACCCTCACATTTCGTCCATGTAGATGTCTAGTAGGGTCTTGTCATTTTTACAGATTTTAAATCGAGTCCTGGAACCCCCATTCTTCTTGTCTTTTGGAGCTCGGGTCTGTATTTCTATACAGACCTGAACTTGATGGCAAGAGCCCTTGCCGTCAAGTTCTTCATTAACGGCCAACGATGTTGCCGTTAAGCTCCATTAACGGCCAGACTATGCCGTTAAGATCATCAGGACAGAACAGTGAGTTGTTCTCTCCTTCTATATGATATTTTTCCGAGGTTCTCGCATGAGGATATATGGTAACCGTACTATGATATGTATTATGAATGGTGGTATGTGTGGTGAGGTCCTTACAATTTCTGAAATTGGTATGAAGGGTGTCATTTATGAAAAATGCATGTATGATAAAAATCCTAGATCATGTTAGTTTATGTTTGTGCAACTCGTGAGGAATTTGGGTGCTCTAAATTTTATGAACCATGTGTGTATGGGTCAGTCTGTGCCCTGAAATTTCTGAATTTTTCCCATGCTCGTATGATTTACTGTAAATTTCTGTTCTGAAAATAGAAAACATGCGTAGGGTGAAATTTCCAGTAAATTGTGTGTTGTGAAATAAATCCAAGGGAAATTCCTGTGATAAGGTATATGTTGGGTTCAGGGTTGAGGTCTGTTGAATCTGCTATTCATGCTGTGGAATTGAATTATGGATAATATGAGGCTGAATGTTTCAATTTCTGAAAATATATGTTAACTCTGAAAAATCTGGAAAATTTCATGTAAGATTATAAACCTGAAATGAGTATGTGGTTAAATTTTTATGCTATTCTGATGACTACAAAGTGTGTTATGAAAATTTCATGTGAAAAATGTGATAAATGCATATTATCATGAATATGACTTAATGATGTGTTTTTCCAACCTGATTAATGCAAGTTAGTGAATGTTAATCCCTGTTATCAGTAGCATCATGCTAGGAAAAACAGAGCCATGTGTGTGAGAGAGAGAATGAAAAGGTATGAGGATGTCTTGAGTAAATGTGTACTAAAATCGGTATGTGTAATGTGTAAGACTGTGCCAAATGTGATACTGCTTCCATAGAGGGCCGTGGAACCGTACCATGGAAAAGTCCCTATGGGAAGGTTCAATGTGTTAAGATCCTAAGGGCATTAGGATGAAATCCTGGAGGTGGACAAGTACCACTGGTTAGGGTGGAGACTTGTTCTCCCGGTCTGCGCAGTCCAAGAGTCGTCACTGTATTGCCTAGGTGGCGTCTATGTGTATGTGTCCTTCTAATGGTGGTTTGGACTATGTGTCATGGCACTAAAGTGTGAAAAATGTGAATGTGTACATGTGTAAGTCGTGTAATGTGAACATGTGTAAATGTGCAATGTGTAAAAAGTGAACTATGTGAATGAGGAAATTGTGCAAATATGTGAAACTAATGTGTTAGATGATGAAATGGTGATCCATGATATGTTAATGTTAAACTTGTGTCACAACAGCAACCTAATTGTAGTTATAAAAATGTTTTACATGTGTACAAATGCGTAGAATCCATGCTAGTAGCATTTCTTGCTTATGTGTAAACGTTTACATGTTTAAGCGCCACCATGATATAGTTAATTGAGATTGTAGCTCTCATGTGATTGGTTGTGAGTTTCTTATTCATGTCAAAATAGCAAGCTAAAAGTGTATAAAACGACAATATGCATGTGCAAGAATGTGTAGAAATCATGATAGGAAGGTCTCATTTCATGTATGTAAGCACACCATGTTTGGTTGCTCTCATGTTTTGCTTAATTGGAGGTAAAACCTTGATGTGATGGAATAAGTAGAAAGCATGTGATAGGACGTTTTATTTTGGAAAAATCTGAAGTCATGAACCATGTGTTTAATTTGGTAGAATTACCATGATAGGTTGTCTCTTATTGATGTCAAGCATGCTACATGTTTTGTCTTGTGACTTGGGATGAAAACCTGCTATGATATATGCATGTATGATATGTGTGGTGTTATTTGCTGAGTCTTTTAGACTCATTACTTGCTTCGGCGTACAGGTTTAGTTGGTGAAGCTACACCGTTAGAGGAGGCAGTGGAGAGCGACTCCGAGCGTGGAGGCTAGCTCTTTGGAGTTCACTTGTGACACTTTGTGATTTCATAGTATGTATTGTAAGGCAGTGTATCAGAATTATCATGTAATCATGGACAAACTATGTATTTTATTTTAACACTTCTTTTATGTGGATTATGTGGACTTTAGATCTTTAAATTGTTACATGAATCATGTATGTTAAATGTGGATGATGAGATGAATGAAATGAAGACAGTGGTTATTTTCTTCCGCTACTCTGTATCTATATTTGTGTGTATCTCAATCATGTGATAGCGTTTGGGTAAATGCCCCACTGTGATAACGTTCACTATACCGACGTGGGTTGGTATAACCGTACCTGTATAATGAGGGTCGTCATAAAACCACATGAGGATTTCCCTCCTATCTTGTTTCTAGGTACAAGCTAATAAATCCTCACCCATGGTTGTTTTTGGGGACAACACAAACCCCACCTCATTTTCGGGGATGAGATAACCCGATGTATAGTGTGTCGTACACACCACACACTATACACCAACCATACACATGGTTTTCTTGGTTCAAAGAAGAACAAATAAAATTCTGGATTGGAGAATAACAACTAAACACATAGAGTATGAATTCCCACTGTCACAAAGCTGAAGAGTCGGTGTAGAACAATGAACGCCGATGTAGAACATGACTCGAACTCTTCACTGAAAGCTTATGGATGTTTCTTGGATGTAATATGACCTTCCGGTCCTTCACAGCAACTCCAATTAGCAGTTGAGAAGCTTGGATATGTTGATCTTAAAGTCTTCTCTGACCCTCTTCAGAAGTCTTCAAAAATTCACCCAAAACCCTAGCTCCAAGAGATAGAACGCTTCTTGTTTGGTAGGGGTATGATTCTGGGGCTTCAGATAGATGAGATTTATATGTACCAACCTAAAAGATCCCATCTTGGACGCTTTTTTGGGCAGAGGCCTAACAAAGGAAAGAGTCCATTCAAAATAGGAAACTGCATCACCAGAATCATTCGACTATTTTTTTTTTTCAGATCGATCGTCTAATTTTTAGACTATCCTCAAACCAATGTTTCTGGGAAAATTGATCGTCTGATTCTTCCAAATCGGTCATCCGATTTTTTAGTTTCTCATCAATCGGAAGCTTCTTCTCTTCAACAATTGATTAGCCTGTCATTTCCAGTCGACCAATTCTTGGAATTCGGTCCTCTGATTTCTGCTTGTTCACCAATCGATGTAGGCCTTTCTTTATCAATTGTTGCATGACTTCACCAATCGGTTGGCTCCTAAAATCGGTCTATTGATTTCAATATTTTGATCATCTGATTGCCTAACTGTCTCAGGTCCCATGTTACTGGAAAAATCGATCGTCTGATTTCCCTGGATCAGTCATTCAATTTTTTGCAAAGTGCAGAACCCTCTGACTTTATTCAGTCTGTTCAGTCGAATGCTTTGGCCTTTGTAATGTCCACATCAAATGTGACTTTTGGCCAATTTTGCAACACTCTTAACACAAATTAGACCCTCAAATTAAACAAAAATAAATCAAATGGTTAGGTCATCAACATGAATATAAACTGGTGCTTTGTGATGTGTTTAATATGAATTAGAATTATATGTTTTATGATCATCAAAATCTACAAAGTACAACATCTTGGAGGAGCAAGAGGAGGAGAACGGCGATGTGGAGGAGGTACCTATAACAACTTGAATTTATATATTTAAAAATAGATAAATCTTGAGAAATTTTTATTAACCAACTTTTTATATATATATTACTTATTAATGTTGCACTTGATTAAGTATACCTCCATGAAATCATGACCAAAATTATTTAAAAAAAACACACACAAGAATGTACATAATGCCTAGCCAAGATAATTTGGAATATCAACTTAAATAAGAAAGAAATTGTATTTGAAAGGAAAGAATTAAAGAAATGATATTATAGTTATATATATAGTCATATATTACATAACTCCTTCACTATTCATGTACGTAATCTATGTGACGCATCAACTGTTATACGTGTTAACCACGGGTGAAATCAAAGCTACATGGGTAAAATCTATCAACTAAACCCATGGACGTGATCGCCATCGTCCAACTGTTGGTGAATTCGCGCACACGTTGTTATGTTAGCTCTATATAAGATGTTGTTTGGCCAAGAACTCTGATTGCTAGCTACTCTGATTGTTGAAACCGGAGGTGGTAGAAGAAGGAAGGGTCGGCATGTTGGGTGAAAGGAAGAAGGCTTCTGGAGCTCTGTTCTTCTAATGTTCTTCTTGTCAAGTAGGATATTCTATTCTTCCCCTCTCTCTTTACTACCTTCACGATTCTCCTCAAGGGTTTATGTTGCCTAAGTTAGAACCCTCTATATTGTTAGCATGTCCCAACCCAAGGCAACCCCAAACCTTTGTCACAAAGCAAAAAATAAACCAGTTCTAAAACATTGCTGGAATCTGTCGACCGACCGATCCCCCTCTGTTTTGCCTGCCCGAGAGAGAAAAAGAAGAGAGATGAGGAGCCTAAAGCTTTCCATTATCTCTGAAAAGTGTGTACAACTGTAGAATATCCCTCTTCTATTTTTGATTATTTATTTCCATCCCAGGCTAAAAAAGTTGGTGCGATTTTGACCTATGTGATTCCAGTTCTTCTGGAATCGATCGACTGAAAACCAGATATCGGTCGACCGATTTGTCTATTTTGGTCAACCGATTTTGTTCTTCCGGTCGACTGATTTTGTCTTAAATCTGGGACCTAACTACAACATCGGTCGACCGATTTTAACTTTTTGGTCGACTGGTTTGGTTCTTTAGGTCGATCGATTTTATCAGGAAAAACTAGAATCAAACTATTGGCTAGGTCGGACGACCGAAATTTTTTGAATGGTCGACTGATTTCCTATTTTAGTTCTAGAATGTCATTTTATATGAATTTTGTTATAGTCTTTTGAACCTTCATACTTGTCTTTTATTATCATTACAGTGAGACTTCTTGAACTTGACCCTGCATAATAGCCATACTTGAATAATAGTCCAGTGGAAATGGTATGACACACTTTGGGTCTTCGCACTCTCTTGAACTAATGCCTGTGCAAATGGGGCTAGTCCAGTCCCAGAAGGAGCACCCGAATTCGATTATTGGTCATACAGATCGAAAATGGATCGACTGGGTGTTTGCATGACACCACCTACTGTTAAATTTGGTCTACATTTCTATGAAACTATGTCATGAACTAGATTATACTTGCTTACTGTTTGGTTCAGAACAACTCTTTCCTTTTACCATTGTCTTTTCCAGTACTACTATGAATCTTTTGTATACCAATTACATTATCTCATTGTATGATATGCACACTCGTGGTTCCTTGCATGATATCTTGTACCTTATTTTTGTTATAGAAGGTAAATCCTACTGAGCATAACCGCTCATGTATTCCTACTTTCCTTTTAGGAATCCCATATAGGGCAAACCCTTCAGGGAATTGTGTGCTGAGCGACTCTTGAGGAATAACAACCCGAGTTTCCTTTAGATGTTAGCAATATAGAATATTATAAATATTAAACCTAGAACCGTTAGTTTGTGAAAACAATATTGTATTATTCCAATGCACTACTTTATGTATGTAATTAAAAGTTTTATTTCCCCTGATATTAAAACTCTCATTTTCGAAAATCGTCGTTTATTAGGTCGCGGCATGTCTTACTGCAATGTTTGCTAAGAAAAATTCAAAGATTTGTCCATGTTTTCCTTTTTGTTCACATTGCAGCATTTATGAATATATTTGAATGTCAGGACGTGACAATATCGTCGCTCATTGCCGCTGTGTGGACACAGCTAGAGGGAGGTCATGTGAGCTCCTTCATCCGACGGACTTGGTTCTGCACTTCAGGGGTTCTACGAGTTCCTGTAGGTGAGAATGTCTCACTCTTGCTTGGCTTGCATGAGTGTCATGCAATCGAACGTCATCCCGGTCTGATATATATGTTTTTGTGGGAAAGGTGATTATTTTTGTTTTAAACTTTATTCCACTGCACATTAGATGCTCCCTCACGTTTCCTTGCAGCACCAACGAGCTCTTCTCCTTCCTATCAAGCTTCATGCAAGCTCCATGCATCATGCTTCAACTATAGGAGAAGACATTCTCTCTCCCTCTCTCTTTATTTGATTCACTTTGTTTTTGTTAATCTCTTATATATGTCCATCTTGCTCCCACGTGAGCATCTCCTTTTTGCTATCACGAGAGCGTTTTCTCCCTCTCAATCACAACACACACATTTTTATTCATATTTTTATGGATGCACACCCATTTTATATCCATAGGGATTTTAAAAGCCATAAACAAGGTGCGTCCTATTTCATGATTTCCATGTTCATTTATTTAATAATTTAATTCTACGCAACTTGGCTCTAATCCTCTTATCTTTTGTTGTGTTTTTTATAATAGTAATCAACAAGAAACCTTCTACCTCGGCCGACCGATGCTGTTGAAGAATGAGCAAACCACACTTCACAATCTCCCCACCTTAAAAGGTATTCTTCGCGATCACATCTTTGTCATTTATTTACTCCTTCAAGGCCTGAGGTCTCTGGAGATCACACCCTTCTTCCTAGTGTTGTATGCTCATCTTATATTTTTTTTATTTATTTATATCTCTTTTCATCTTTTCTTTGTGAGATGACACCATTCACAAATGTGCAAATCCTACCTTCAAAGCATGTATGAAACATATTGAAGTTGAGTTCCATTTTGTGTGTAGATGGTGCTCGATCAACAAATCAGTGTGAAGTATATATGTTGCCTTTGTGGATCAGGTAGCAGATATATTCACCAAAAATCTTCCATCACCTCTATTCCAACTTCTGTGGGACAAGCTACACGTGGACTCCCCCATACAACTGGACGGGGTGTTTGGATAAGAGTGTCGTCTTATCCCCATCCAGAGTTGAGGCTTCCTCAAGTGGTTGCAATTCGGACTCGTCAAGACTCCCTTTGTTGTAACGAATGTATATCTATCCTTATCTTGATGCTGCATAAGACTCCATGCAGGCGTCCCGCGGAGGTTGTTTCTGCCTCAACTTTGTAATCCTCATGATTGTATATATAAATATTGATCACGCGTGGGTCTTATATAGATGTGAGAACCCCTATTTAGAGGTGAACACGGTTCAGTTCTGTCCGGTTTGGCTCATTTTTTGGTCAACCCGAACCGAACCGAATTCCAAGGCCAACCTGAACCGAACCGAACCGATTCAGTTCGGTTTCAACCGAAATCTAATTCCTTTTATTACAGAGCTGTGCACTTGTCTTGATGGTTAAAGCATTGGCTCTTCATGTAAGAGGTTTGGTGTTTGAAACTCGGTTTTGACATGTTTTCTACAAAAAAATATCAGTTTTGACACATTTTTTTACAAAAAAACTCTGTTGTAAGAGTTCACTTTCGAACCCACGGCATCTTTAACACCATGCAAGCCTGCGCTAACCAACTGTCCTATATTATGTTTGGGTTAATATTGTACATCTTATATATATATTTGGTTTATCCAGTTTCAAAAAATGAAACCGAACTGAACCGTGTGGGGGTCCAAACCGAATCGAACTGAACCGAACCGAACCGAACCAAACCGAACTGGTCGGTTTGATTTTTCGATTTGAACAGCCCTACCCCTATTTGTCAAGTCTTAGCTATGTGCCGTTTCAACCCCAACACTAGTGCCCATCGCAACCATAGGTAGAAGTGCTTCTTGGCGGAGGTCCACTCTACCACTGGTTCGTCATCAAGGGGAAAGGTGAAGAAGAGGTTGATGCAGAGGTCCAACTGGACGAGCTCGGCAAGGAGGCCCTTTGCCGAGATTGGTCTTAATGATGTCGCAGGGTGTCTTGGCTGTAGGCGAAGTAGTTGAGGGTTCCTAAGAGGGTGTAAATTGACGAGGGGGATGAAGCCTATGGAGATCTCAGGGTGTGCTCGAACTTGGCCTTGTTGGCAGCCTTCGATTGTAGGTGTAGGACTCGAGATTCTCCTCTCCTACAGCGCCTAGAGGGTGGCAGCATAGAACTTGAAGTCATTGACCACGTTCAGTGGGAGTGCCATGTCGCATCCGATGGCTTCTCTGGAACAACGAGCGCTAGTGGGAGACCAAGGGTGCATTTGATAACACTTAATAAATGTTTGAAGTGTAAGGCGTTGTATTTTCAGATTAGTTGATAAAACGTCTAAATTTATATCTAAGTGGACGTCTATTCTCTTAATTTTCCTTCTAAAAAAGTGAAGGATATCCACTTTTTTCATACATGTGAGGCTCCTGGCGGTTGGCATCCAGCGGTTGGTGCTTGGTGGTCGGCTCCTAGCAGTTGGTGCTTGGCAGTCGGCTCCTAGAGATCGACTTTCGATGATCGGCACCTGGCGGTCTGCGGTCAGCGACCAACGATCTAGTAGTAGACGTCCGGTGGCCAGCACCAAGTGGTCATGCTGAACGGTTCAGGGTCAACTCCCGAAGATTCGGCGATCGGTGCTCGACGGTCGGCACCTGGCTATCCGACGCTCGACAGTTGGTGCCCAGTGTCCTGCAATCGGCGCCCAGTTGTTCGACGATTGGCTCCAGGTGGTGGGCGCTGGGCGGCCAATAGTTGGCACTCGGTGGTCAGTGCCCGGTGGTTACCGCTAGGTGCTCAGCGATCGGCGCCTGGTGGTTTGGCTGTAGGTGCCTAGCGACCGACGCCCTGTGCCGGACGGTCCAGCGATCGATGACCGTGCGCCAGCCGGTTGACCCTTGACTGCATGCTGTCGGGCACCAGATGCCGACTGTTGACCGCCGACTACCAGAGGCTTGCTGTCTGGCTGCCCGACGCCGACCGTCCAGCGTTGGCGGTAGACCGTCGACAGCCCTATGCCGACTGCCACCTGCCAGGCGTTAACCATCAACCACCGGTCGTTGAGTGCCAATCGCCGACCGACGACTGCCAGGCACAGGCCACTGGCCATCGACCATCGATCATCAATCAGGATGTTGATCACCGGCCACTCTTCATTGTCCCAACCAAATGCCGTCTCTAATCACTGAATGCATCTTATCCTCTTCAAATATTATTTAAGTCAGTTATCAAATAACTATTTTTTCAAATCTTAATATATTTAGTATTTTTAAAAATTTTGAATTAAGAGATTAGATGATAAATTAAATTTTAAATATTTTAAATAAATGTTAGTCATCTAAGTAGGAGAGGAGGTTTGCCTCACAGAATTCGTATCTTCAACGATCTGACCAACCATATTCAAGGCTAAAAAATTATAAATTGTAAGCATCATCAAAAGCTCCCTAAAAAGGACCGAGGGAAATCTAAGCTTCTTAGATCTAGAACAAAGTGATCAATTTACAGAGACCAAATTTTAGTTTTATGATCTTTATTCAACGTAAATCAGATGAGAAATTTAGATGCAAGTCCGATTACTTTGTGGGGCGAAGTCGAACCCCATCGCAAGTACGGTTCGGTAGCCCGAATCATATAAGGAGGACCGACAGGCCCGACGCACCTCGATCCGACTCTTGTACAATACCACCCACCACATGAACAAACTATCTTATCGGTTCACGAACCCCAATGCCTCAGCTAGTAACAACGCACCTTGGTTCCAGATTATTTCTTTTTTTAGAGAATTATCAATTAATCTCTATTTTTGAAGATTTATTTTTAATTCTTTAATTTATATATTTATAATCACAGAAATAATATGTAACTATTTATTTTTTTTAAATAAAAAAATTTAAAAATAAATCTCAAAAACTAAAAATTAATTGATAATTTTTTTTTTAAACTTGCGTTTCAGATTACTCAACTTGATCTGTCGCCTGTCGGCACATCGAAACCGGCACTGGTCCCTCCCAACTCGTCTGAACTAGTCCTCAAAGCGAAGGTAGCCGAGGCCGACCGTCTGCTCTCTAAAACCCTAGCGGCCTTCCCGCCCTCTCTTCGAATCGCCCTCCCTCCCAGAACTGCCATGGACGACAGCCTATATGACGAGTTCGGCAACTACATCGGCCCCGACATAGAGTCGGACCGCGAGTCTGACGGCGAGGGCGAGCTCGACGAGGACGATGACAGGTCTGCCGGCGAGTCCCCCGCCCCCTCCGATGAGGAGGACCGCGCCGCCGCCGTCGGTCCCGCTTCCAGCGGTTGGATCACGGCCGGTGGCGACGAGATGGAGCTCGACGCATCCGCGTCTCAGATCGTGCTGGCGGAGGACAAGAAGTACTACCCCACCGCGGAGGAGGTCTACGGCGAGGGCGTGGAGACGCTGGTGATGGACGAGGACGCGCAACCCTTGGAGCAGCCCATCATCAAGCCCGTCCGCACCATCAAGTTCGAGGTGGGCGTCAAGGACTCGTCCACCTACGTGTCCACGGAGTTCCTGCTGGGGCTTGCTTCCAACCCGGCGCTAGTGCGGAACGTTGCGCTGGTCGGGCACCTCCACCACGGTAAGACAGTGTTCATGGACATGCTGGTGGAGCAGACGCATCACATATCGACCTTCGACACGGGAAGCGAGCGGCACATTAGGTACACGGACACGCGGATCGACGAGCAGGAGCGACGGATCTCGATCAAGGCGGTCCCCATGTCGCTGGTGCTGGAGGACAGCAACGCCAAGTCCTACCTCTGCAACGTCATGGACACGCCGGGGCACGTCAACTTCTCGGACGAGATGACGGCGGCTCTTCGTCTTGCCGATGGAGCAGTGTTAATCGTGGATGCTGTTGAAGGAGTCATGGTCAGTTGACGCGCTATTCCGTTTCTTATCGTAAAGTTAACTGGTTTACTTGACTTCAAATGATTACCCTTCTCAGTATTTCTATCCCAAATATTTGTTCTTGGACAACAGTTTTAAGGCCCCACCCATTTCTTAAAGTATTCGATCATTTTGGGCGCGTACTGATACCTTATTGGGGCTTCCATTACCCCGTTCAGGTTATAACCTTTGTCGGTAGGCTATCGTACCCCATTTGAAGTATCTGTCATATACTTTTTGATGTTGTAAAAAGAAGCCAAAAAGGGTCTCGCTGGAAATTATGTCGACAGGTTAACTGGTTTTCTTGGAACCGAGTGACGTACTCGTATGGAAGTAGTAGTGCAGATTATAACTACATGATTGTTTAACAAAAGTGTATCCCACTATAAGTTAATTTTTGCAGTATTCCAGAAGTGAGATGAGTTTTTTTTTTCCTGATCCAATTTTCTATTTGACCATTGATTATTTTTGTGTACTCATGGAGGTGACCCTCTTATGTTGGAACCAGATGCACTTAGAAAAGAATACTTGGAACCTCTGCTTGCATGTTCCTTTTCTAAAATGGCTTTGCCAATTTATTCATCAACTTGCTGTTGCTTCAGCAATTTGTTCCGTAGACTTTATACTGGGAGGTTCATCCTCACTTTTTAGTAAAGATCAAGCAACCCGAGATTGTTCTCCTTTGTATCCGCACCTCAAGGAAATTCCTTTGTCTCAATCTGCTACTTTCACTGATAAGTTCATGGGGTTCTTTTCAGATCGGGGAAGAAAGAGTGATGTATTCTTATGTTGTTACAACTGCTGCACCTGTAGAGGGTGAACCACTTTTAGGTGTCTAGATGGGGCAGACCAGTGCATAAAGGTTGAAGGCAAGATTAGATACTTTTCTGTTTGTTGTGAACTGATGGTTGAAATTGCCACAAGAAATGAGTATCCTTGCACATTTAAATGCGGAAGATCTCTGTGTGATCAAGCATAAATCATCTAAAAGTTGAAATACATGGTTTTCTTTTCTCCACTACATGGTGAAAATAGCATACTTGACTGTTGATTGATCACAACCATTGCCGTGTGAAGAAAATATCATCATTGACCAATAGAGAATTTTTTTTTAACTTATCTTCATAGATGTCAAGGCAACAAGGTTCCCCTAAGCATTCTTGGTGTACCTTAGTGCTTTATACTTAGGTGCATGTGAAGGTGGCAACAAATGCTGTCCATAATAGAATTGATCCAAATTTCTTTCCGATACACTCATACGATACTGGGGTCAGGGGGAAGGGGGAGCGGAGGTTTAGCAACAGCCACCCCTCCTCCCCCTTGCTGCAACCAATGGCCCATGGCAGCCATTCCTGCAACTACAGGGTAGAAGAAAGTTTAGAGAAAAGGAAGGGAATGCGGGAACATCCCACCTGGTAGGAAGTTCCTGTGGGTTTGTCGCCATCACCGATTGGACATCAGGATGTTGGTTGATGAAGACAGAGGAGGATGGGTTGCAAAAGAGGAAGAGTGTGAAGAATGTGTATTTGTTTGGAGGGCGTGGATGATGGTAGCTCTTGGTGATCCATGGTAGCAGTGATTAGCGGAGGCAGGGGTAGGACTACAAATAGTTTCCACTGTAGGGGTTGTGGTTGGGGTGGCATTGGGGTCATTTGGGCATTGGTGGTTTTCTTAGATTAAACATTATCCATCTGGATCCTGTTTAATTGGGCTTTGTCCAGGCAGGCCCAAGGCACTTGGGCATGTCCCTTGGGCTATTTAGACCACATAGGAACCTGCAAAACACGTCTTTTTGTTGTGTGGAAGATGTGTTCATGTGCTTATCCAGTCTGGGCCCACTTGTATGTGTAAGCGGTGCTTAGGCAGGCATTGTAACCACTGTGCTTATCTCCAAGACTTGGTCCTTATGTTTTTGATTTGAATGACATGTGCATACTTGGCAATTCTTGCATAGTTGTCAAGGCATCCAAGTGTACAAGACTGATGCTTGGGGTTCACTACCTTGTTACTTCACTGCCTAATTTATATAACTAAGTATATTCAATATAGTTATGATATACTTTTTCTGCAATATTAAGTTCTATATTTACTATAAGAATCCTAAGAAAAGAACAGAGAGAAAACAAACAGCCAAGAGAACTATGTGATTAAAGTGTTTCCACTTGAAACATCTATTTCATCATAGATAAGTTTTGTGCATGCTATGTAGTGGAGGACCAGTCTTGAACAAGCCTTGCTCCTTTCCTAAAGATATTGTAGGTATTGTGCCACTTCTTCTTAAGATTAGCCTCCTCTTGTCTCCTGATACTGTTTAGAGTACAACTTAAGGAATGATCAGCCACAGTTTCCTGTAACACCCTGCTTTCTTCCCTGCAAAAGTTGGAGCGCATTTGTAGTTCCTGCCATAAATTGTAAAATGTCCGGAGCCTTTAAGAATAACCCTAGTGAATCTGCTAATGCCACATCCATTAGAAAATTGTCATTTCATTAAGGAAAGACAATGTGGAAGGGGCATCTCTCCTTAACATGTGGAAGAAAATGCTTAATCTATCACCAGTAGGGAGTATTCCCAAAATCAATCTTCAAGAAGAGATCTTGATCTTATTTGGAACCTTAGCTTTCCAATTTATTTTACTCCAAGTAGCTTTGCAGCCGCTCTGAAGAAATGTCGTATGACCTGACCTGACAGAGAGAGCACCACTTTCTCGCACTTCCAAGTCCTGGGATCTTGTCAGATGTAGTTGATCTTGGTGCTGTTCAAACAAACAGGAAGTCAGCAACTTATCTCTGCCTCACCAGTTCTTCTAAAATGTTGTCTCCAAGAATGTCGATTCCCTTTCATAGTAATAAAGAATCAACTACTTTTCCTTTAAAATGTTTAACATCATAAAGCATCGGGACAAGGATGGAAAAGAATTGAACTGAGGGCAAAGATTCTCCGAAAATATGATCCTCCCACCATCTCCAAGGGAATGTCACGAATCCAGCCGTGAAGTCTGCATTCTTGCATATGCTTCTCCACACCTGGGATAGATTGGATGACTTGTATGTCATAAGAGACCATGTAACACCTCCTATAGTATTTTTCCATGAAGGTTTGCTATCTTCACCTAATTTCCACAGCCACTTTGCTAGGACTGCTTCTTTGAAGACTGCCATACTAACTAGACCCACTCTCATTTTTCTGTACTCCTGCATATTTCAGGAGATGAAGTCCTTTCCCTTCAATCTTCTCTTTTCTGAAAGAAAACACTCTGGATTGCTCCATTCTTCCTCGCTAACCATCATGTCTGATGGTCGATAAATATCAAGGGATGACAGGACTTCTTTTAGATAAAAACCCACCTCCTACCTCCAGAAAAGCTATTGGCCTTTGATACCTCATACCTGCATATTCTTGTTGAGTCTATATGTATAAGGCTGTTCTTGTCTTGCAATCTTAAATGCCCATCTGATGGTGGTAGGCCAAGATAGTTTGCACCTCAGAATTTCAGCTGCATCTTCAGTCTGCCATATACAAGTCATTTCTGATTTCATGCAATTAATTTTCAGCCTTATGGTAGCCTCAAGAATAACTAGAATGTTCCTTATATTTATAAGTTCTCCCCACTGTCAAAAACAATGTCATCAGCATCCTGTGTGTATAATATGTAGACTTTATCTCCCCACATGTGTGCCTCTAATCAAGTAAAGTTCTTGAGCCTTTTCCACCACTTTTTTTTTAAAATGGGTAGTACCACTAATATATAAATGAGAATGAATGTACAAGCAAAGTGGGAAGTACAAGGTCAGCCATAACCCAAAAGATAATTCCCCGATAATCTATACATGAGAAGGCCACACAAAGACTGTGTGGAACAACCTAACTCCCCAGTAAACCAAAAAGAGGAGAAGCAAAGGAATCCACATTACACAGAATGGCAGCCCGTTCCTTCACTTTAACATAGATAGAAGAGACGATGGAGTCCTCAGCACAAGACACTCTCCTAAAGATCTCATTGTTACGTTTGTTCACTCCCAAGGGGCCAAAGTCTATCTCAATGCACAAAAAACTGCTGAATATCACTATGCTGCCCAGCGCCATAGTAGGTCCTCCTAGCAACCTCTCTCCACACCCTCTGAGAGTTGGAACAACCAACAAACAGGTGGTCGAGGGTCTCATCATCCTCACCACAAAGCACACAGGTTGGCGGAATATTTGGAAGAAAGTGACAATCTGTCCCGAGTCGGTAGTCTCCCATGCGAAATCCTCCATACTAGGAGCTTCACCTTCAAAGGGCTCTTCGGTCTCCAAACATGATCAGGAAGGCTGTGGTGAACACATCCAGTAGAGATGATGCGGTACGCTAGTCTGATCGAAAAGGATCCTTCCTTCTTCCACCTCCAAACCCACTCATCCTCTCTGTCAATAGGATTGAAGGGTAGGAGGAAAGAAAGAAGGTCTTGAAGCTACACCATCTCATCCTACCTGAGATCCCTTCTAAAAATTAGTGCCCAAGCACCACCCGGCAATAGGGAGTCAAATGCTTGAGTGACTGATCCCAAGGGCTCCGCTGAAATCACAAAATGGCCAGGAGACGTCGCCTCCAAAGAGTAAGTCTCCACACGATCTGTCCTTCCAGAAAAAAGGCTCATGTCACCCTTTCCACCTCTTACTGATAATCTGACTGAGCAAGAGACATAATAAAAGCCTCTCAGACAACTAAAAAAAACCTCGACGTCCACTTTCTCATGGAAGTGTGAATCTTGCAGTGGCCATAAAACAATGTACTCAATTTATCCACTTGTGCTTAAAATCCCACACTGTACATAATTATATATATGCAATTTCAACTCTCCGTTAATAACTTTTTCTACATTTGAGTTTGACCATCACACGTTTTTTTAGTTCTAGTTCTATGATCATGAAGACACACTTCTGCTGCCAGGAAGTCATAAAGAATGGATCCATCTTTAATGAAAGTTGGTTGATGTTCTTTAGTGATGATTATGTAGCAGTTGTTAAGCAAACCAATTGGCCTGAACTGATTAAGTTCTTCAGTACCTTCTATGTTAGAAATAAGCACCGAGAATGTAGAGTTTTAGTGGGAAGAGGCTCTTCTTCAAATTCATTGACCACCTTTGACAAGTCTGTTGGCCCAGATGGCAAGCCCAAAGGGGCGGGGGGTGGTGAATGGGCTGATTTGGATATTTCTGAGATCTAAAAATACAAACATTAGGCAAGATCTATGTAGTCAGAGGTGTGAGGTGACCGAGGGGTGGCCTCAGCCTCAAAGGCCTAAGCGATGGCCTAGGCGACCGAGACGATATATTATTAAAATAATATATATATTTCAGAAAATTAAACTATATATTTAAATGCCACATAAATACAATCTGAAAACAAATATACTTCACAAATTTGAGTTCCTATGGGCCAACTTATTCCATAACCAATTAAATCGATTCATTTACAAACTACATTGTAGGTAAACAATTACAATGCTTTCACACATATATGTGAATATGAAAGGAAAATAAAAACAAAGTCATACATGTGAACAAGTGCAATACTAAAACAAATTCATACATGTAAATGAATTACATTAAAGTAAGAAGTGCAATATTAATTATTAAACTGAAAGTAAACAATTAAAATCAATCCACACATACTCTGTAAATCCTTAAAGGCACTAAATTCAAATAAGAAGTCATCATAACAAGATTACAATACTAAAGTCTAGAACAAAGAAATAAAAGGTGTCATCATTCATAATTCCCTCTCAACTCTCAGCCCTCAAGCCTCCTCATCACCCTAAAAGAGTCAGAATTCCCATCTTCATCTGGTTGTTGTTGCTCATTCTCTGACGGCAATGTCTCCTCAGAGTTAACATCATCCTCATCTATGGACTCCAAGTGACGCCTTTACTTGACCTTGTGCTTGGACCATCTCCTTCATTTAATTTTGAAGCAATTTCAACATCCAACCATGTAAGGTCCTCACAGTCATCTTCATGCACCAAGCTTGCTCTTGTGATGATCAGTTATCCACTCATTACAATCATCAATATCCTCCAAAGAGATTGGATCAAGATCAGATTGTTTGAAACGCAAATGGCGAGCATGTAGGCGCTGATTATATTGAACAAAGACAAGATCATTTAGCCTCTTTTGCTCCAACCTATTTCTTTTCTTTGTGTGCACCTACCAACATATAACTTGTAATAAAAAAACAATAAAATGTTGAAAAAACATCTTCTAAGTACTTGAATATGAAACATTGGGTCTACACCTGTTCAAATGTGCTCCAATTTCTCTCACAAGGAGATGCACTACAAGTCAAACTCAATATCCGAATGGCCATCTTCTGTAAATTAGGTGCGTCACTTCCAAAATCCAATACCAATCCGCTACCCAACAAATAAATCATACACAAGTTACAAACTTACAACCTATGAGCATATATAATTGAAGGGATGGAAAACTTATAAATAAAAACTTACATACCAGGAGTACATGTAGTGCATTGCCTAATGACAATTTCTCTCCCAAACAACCCTGAGTATGTAGGCCCTTATTTCCTGCATAATATGATCTTGAGTTCTTCTATCAGGAGCTAACTTATCAATGCAATCATAAAATCCTTTTTTCACTTCAGTATCATGGTCAAAGTTGCCATTGGAATAATAGAAGGTAGGGTTGAGAAAATGGCCTGCTGCATGTAAAGGCCAATGCATTTGATTATCCCAATGTCTATCAATGATATCCCAAAGTGGACCATATTTTTGAAGCTTATCATCTAAAGCATTTTTTATAGATTCCTTGGCACGATCCATGGCTTCATAGATATAGCCCATGGCTGGTTTTTCACCATGAACCAACCTCAAAACCATGACAAGAGGCTTCAGGACTTTCAAAGAATAGACTACAACAAACCAAAAAGAACTCTTCAAGATTATACCTTTAATCTTTTTCCCTTCATTTTTCTTGGACCATTGATTACTTATCCATTCTACAGATGTCAACATTCTCCTCAATTGGTCCCTGCAATCAAACAAACTTTGCAAATTCAAGTAGTTAGTGACAAAACATGTTACTGCTATCCTTACAAGATTTTTATCATTGGTAAACTGTCTCATCATAGCCAAAATCTTGTATGTCCATAAATAAAAGTAGTCACCATTTTTGCCCTTTGAATAACAAGTTTCATTGGGGACAACTTGCATATGTTCTCCAACATCAAATCTATGCAATGTGCAGCACATAGTGTCCAAAACAAATGAGGATGGACAGCCATCAACATTCTCCCAGCAGCCACATAATTTGACCCATATCAGTGACAATTTGAATGACATGTTCTACACCAACGTCTTTCACAAATTTATCCAACAAATCTGCTAGTAACTTGCCATCTTTCACATGTGATGATGCATCCACTGATCTCAAGAAAACTGTTCCTCCTGGAGAATTAACAAGAAAATTAATCAAAGTGCGCCCCTTTCTATTTGTCCAAGCATCAGACATGATGCTACATCCATACTTCACCCAATTTGCCTTTTGGGCATCCACCAACTCTTGTGTTTTTTTAACCTCCTTCGACAAAAGAGTCTCCCTAACTTTATGATAGCTAGGACCTTTTAATCCCAGACTATATTGTCCTATAGCTTCCACCATAGTCTGAAAGCTATGTAGACGAACAATATTGAATGGGATACCAACTTGATACATCCACCTAGCTATAAATTGTATCACTTTCTCTCGATGCTCCTTTTCCCACTTTGGGTCCCTTATAGTCTTCCCCTTTGATTGTTCTGGGTCAGGAGTTGCAAACTTATCCATAGGACCCTCATCTTAGGGGGCTTTGACAATATTTCATGAAAGAACCCAAGTGGATTATTACCTTGAGTCAACCCCTATGGCTGAAGTCTTAGATGTAGAATCCTTATCTTTGAATAGATCATCTCTACTTTAAGCTTCTCTAATTAATTGCATTTTTTGATTTCTCTTGCTTGTTCTTTTACATATACTCTCGAACTTCATTCTTCACCTCTACTGGGACCTTTTGGCAAGCTGTCACATTTGTAGAAGTCCCCGTTAAATGACATTTCAATCTATAAATCCCTCCTTTGCAAAGTTTTTGACAAAACACACACTTCACTGAATCTTTGTTGTGTGGATCAGCCGAAACTCCATACTTCCATCCAATATCTTTAGGTCTTTTATCATTAGGATCTGGATTGCTTGAATTGGAAGATGCAATGTCTGTGGGTGTATTTGTAGACCTCTAAAAAAAAAGAACAATGTCATTTATGTGTAACAATTCACTGTATCACTGTTTAAGAGTGAGTGAGTGAGTGTGTGTGAGAGAGAGAGAGAGAGAGGCCCCGACCCTCCTGTGCGTGTCATCGTTTAGAGAGAGAGAGAGAAGAAGAAAGGTCAGAGGAGGGAGAGAGGCCCCCTGACCTTCTCACAGAGAGAGAGAGAGAGAGAGAGAAGAGAGAGAGGATGTGTGTGAGAATTTTTTTTAAACTTTTAAAAATTTTAATTTATCTTTGGATTTGATTTATTTGGCTTTTATTTATTTACATGGACATAGTCTTATTTAGTTCGTTTGACCTTCCTCACTAACCTCGGTTAGTGTTAATTACATCAGCACAAAGGCTGAATACCCTTGATTAACCATTAGACAAACCCGTTGAAATAAAAGAACGTGACTCACATCTGAATGAAATGAATTATACATGCAACGAAACACAGTTGCAAACATGCAGTTCATTTTTTTTTTTGGAATTTTCTGATATTTATTTTATTTTTATTGATTTTTAAATTCATTTTCTCATTTTTTGGTATTTTAGAATCATTGATTCCATTTATTTAAACATTTTTGTTAATTATTTATTTAAATTAGGATTATATGGATAAATTAATATTTCATTTATTAGTTGATTCAAATGGGGATTAACTTAAGGTGGATTAAAAATGATGTGAGACATGACTTGTTTGTTGATTTTATGTTATTGAAAATTAGATGACAATGTTTGTAAAATATTTTATTAAGGTTGATTGAAAAGTTGGTTAGTTTTGGTTAAAAAATCAGTAGCGAAGTGTTTAAAATAAACGTGACACTACGTGCAATTATTCGTATAGTGCGTGATTAAATGCATAAAATTAGCCCAATAGGCCCATTAAACATCACACGTGAGAATATGTCAAATCATCATCATCAGAGCCTTATCCCATTATTTGGGGTCGGCTACATGAATCCTTTTCCGCCAAAGATTTCTATCAAGTGCTATAGTCGTGTTTAAACTCAAAAAGTCCAAATCCTTCTTAATAACATCGCACCATCTCATTTTAGGCCTTCCCCTAGCTCTTTTACTATCATCCACTAAAATTTGGTCACATCTTTTAACCGGCGCCGAGTTAGGGCGACGGTACACGTGTCCAAACCACCTAAGTCTATTTTCTCTCATTTTTCTATCAATTGGAGCTATCCCCAGATCCTCACAGAAGCGCTCATTCCTAATCTTATCTTTCTTAGTCTTACCACACATCCATCTCAGCATCCTCATCTCTGCTACACATATTTTGTTTACGTGTTCCTTTTGCACTGCCCAACACTCCGTGCCATATAATAATGCAGGCCTCACTGCCGTTCTATAAAACTTTCCTTTAAGTTTCACTGGTATACGACGATCGCAAAGGACTCCTGATGCACTTCTCCACTTTACCCAACCTGCCTTAATCCTGTGTGCCACATCGTCATAAATCTCCCCATTCTCTTGGATGATAGATCCCAAGTATCGAAAGCTACTACTCTTAGAAATATCTTGACCATCAATTTGAACCACATCTCTTTGAGGAACCCTTTGATTACTATAATTACAGTGCATAAACTCAGACTTACTCCTACTAATTTTAAAACCTTTAGACTCCAAAGCATGTCTCCAACTTTCTAACTTAACATTTAAACCATCAATACTCTCATCAATTAAGACAATATCATCTGCAAATAGCATACACCAAGGGATATCATCATGCAAATGTTTTGTCACCTCATCTATAACCAAAGCAAAGAGATATGGACTTAGGGCAGAACCTTGATGCAAACTTATAGTGACCGGAAATTCACGGGTCTCTCCAGCAATAGTTCTCACACTAGTAGTAGCACCTTCGTACATGTCTTGAATCAAGTCAACATATCCTTGAGAGACTCCCTTCTTTGTTAATGCCCACCAAATCAAGTCTCTCGGTACTCGATCATACGTCTTCTCCAAATCAAGAAAAACCATATATAAATCTCTTCTCATCTCTCTATACTTCTCCATTAACTGACGCAATAAGAAAATAGCTTATGTAGTAGATCTACTAGGCATAAAACCAAATTGATTTTCTGATATACTAGTCATGCATCGCACTCGGCTCTCGATTACTCTTTCCCAAAGTTTCATAGTGTGACTCATAAGCTTAATTCCGCGGTAATTATTACAGCTTTGAATATCCCCTTTGTTTTTATAGAAAGGAACTACAACACTTTTTCTCCATTCTTCTGGCATTCTCCGTTCCTTTAAAATTTTATTGAAAAACTTAGTTAACCATTTAATACCAATGTCTCCTAAGCCTTTCCACACTTCAATAGGTATGCCATCCGGTCCTAAGGCCTACCCAATTTCATTTTTCTTAA
Source organism: Colocasia esculenta (assembly GCA_014218235.1). NCBI lineage: Eukaryota > Viridiplantae > Streptophyta > Magnoliopsida > Alismatales > Araceae > Colocasia > Colocasia esculenta. The sequence continues at coordinate 90,366,736 of CM024760.1, forward strand.
AGCATCGCCCACTTCTGACATCTTAATACGCCTGAAATACTGATACTTATCAAATTTTGTTGACTTTTGATTCTCTTCTAAGGAGGCATCCTTAAAACAATTTTCATTAAGTAATTTCTGAAAATAGTTATATCATCTCTCTTTAACCTCTACATCCTTAACCAAAACCTTTTGATCTTCATCCTTAATGCAACGAACATGATCTAAGTCTCTACTCTTCCTTTCTCTTAATTTAACAAGTTAAATATGTCTTTTTCTCCCTCTCGAGTTCCTAATTTATTATATAATTCTTCATACGCCTTGGACTTAGCTTCACTAACTATTCTTTTAGCTCTCTTTTTAGCTATTTTACAAACTTCTAAAGTTTGATTATTCTTGTTTGTTTGCCAAGCTTTAAAACAATCTCTTTTAGCTCTAATGGTATTTTGAATTTCCTCACTCCACCACCAAGTCTCTCTTTCTATATTCCTTTTACCTTTAGATTTACCTAAGAGTTGATTTGCTACATTTTTTATACAATTTGTGACATTATTCCACATTACATTAACTTCTTGATCTAAATTCCAGATATTTTCTTTTACTAGGTGATTTTTAAATGTTTCTAAATTTTTACTTTTCAAATTCCACCACTTAATCTTAGCACAATTATTTATGATGGTTTTTCTTTTAAATTTTGGAATACGAACATCTATTACTAATAACCTATGTTGTGGGGCTAAACTCTCTCCAGGAATAACTTTGCAATCTTTACACAAAACTCTATCAGCCTTTCTAATAAGAAAATAGTCAATTTAGCTCCTATGTGTTCCACTCTTGTAAGTTATTAGGTGTTCGTCTTTCTTCTTAAAGAATGTGTTAGCAATTATTAGATCATACGCCATAGCAAACTCAAGAATACTAGTACCCATGTCATTTCTCTCGCCAAAACCAAATCCTCCATGAATCCTCTCATATCCTCTATTACTTTCACCCACATGACCATTAAGATCCCCACCAATAAAAATTTTCTCTTCACTAGGGATATTTTGGATCAATCTATCAATAGCCTCCCAAAAATGCTTCTTAATGCTCTCTTCTAAACCCACTTGTGGTGCATATGCACTAACTACATTCAAAGTAACCTCACCTACGATAAGTTTTATTAGATAAGTCTATCTTCCAATCTATTAACTTCTACAACTTTCTCTTTTAAGTCTTTATCTATTATTATGGCCACACCATTTCTAGAGTTACTAGTTCCTGTATACCAAATTTTATAACCATCAATATCTTTAACTTTAGATCCTTTCCACCTAGTTTCTTGTAGACAAGCTATGCTAACCCTTCTATCCCTCATTAACTTGACCAACTCAAATGCCGGCCCAATTAAGCATCATTAGGCCCATTAAGAATGAAACATCATAATCATTTGCATGAAAAATACAAGTTCGGCCCAATAAGCAATTTGAGGCCCAATAAGACATTTGGCCCAATAAAGAAAGTCCAATGGACCTTGCTTAAGATTTGAGAAAATTCAAATTGTGCATTGCACAATGTTCTTTAGGGCTGCCTTGCAGACCCTTTTCCCAGACCGCCTTGCAGTCCCAGAGCCTTGCTCTGTGTTGAAGCTTCAGAAAAAGTCCTCCTCTGGCCTGGGGCGCCCCTGTGCTTTTATAGGGGGTGGAGAAGACCCCGTCCCGGTCATTTGAAGACTCGTCCCGGTCATTTGAAGACCCGTCCCGGTCATTTATGCCGTCCCGGTCATTTGCATCGTCCCGGTCATTTACATCGTCCCAGTCATTTAAAGACCCTCCCCGGTCATTTACGTTTGGCCTTTTTACACATCTCCCCCTGTCCGTTTTATTTCTTTCTGCTTTTCCTTTTAATTTCCAAAATTGGGCTTTCCCTGTGATCGGCTGGGAGAGAAGGAAGGGAAGGGAGGGAGAGACCGCCGTCTCCCTCCTCCTCTTCTTGCGATCGAGACAGGAAGAAGGGGAAGCAGCGGTGGGCTTCCCCTCCCTCCTTTCCTTCTGTGCTCAACACAGATAGCAGCGGCGGGCAGGGAGCAAGCGGCGCGGCGGTTGCGCAGGGAGCCCAGCAGCAGCGGTGAGGAGGGAAAGCAACAGCGGCGTCACAGGGATTAAGCAGCAGCGGCGGACAGGGGGATCCCCTGTGCAGAGAAGAAGTAGCGGCGGCAGACAGGGGGGGTCCCTTGTGCAGAGGACCCCGTCCTCCTCTTTCTCTCCTCTGCTAGCAGCGGCCAAGAGGGGAAGAGCCAGCAGCAGCGGCGGCGGCTCCTTCTCCTCCTCCATCTATTCTTCCTCCTCCTGCGGTGGGAGAGCCCAACAGCAGCAGCGACTAGGCCAAGACAGGCCCACAGAGGTGAGGTTTTTTCCCGTTTTTTTTTCATTTCCTATTTTTTCTTTTGTCTTCTTTTCTTCTTCTTTTCTTTTGGACGAAAAACAGGTACAACAAATGCCCCCCACGAGACTGGCGTCCAAGAGTGAAGCATAGGGCGGTTGTCTCGTGTGAACCTGTTCAAATGTATTTTAGCACATGTTTCCCTTCAAAGGGTCCACTTCATCTATTCTGCCAATGCATTTCGGCTATTTTGACTTTCTTGAGATCTTGGTGGAGATGTCATATTTGTGAACTTGAGATGTCGCAGCTTATGACATACTTGCAGTAAACTTTTCATTTCTTTTGGACTTGCAGTGTCAATGACCATCATATCATGACAACAATGCCAAATTTTTGCTTTATGTATCGAGAATTGTGATTTTGCTGCAATATATCTTTTGATATACTACTTTATCCTTTTCTTTTCTCGTTCTTTTGTGGCAAACATATGATCTCCTGTTGTTTTGACCTTGCAAAGTTGGATCAGGTACATGACATTGAAGGAGATTACTTGAAGCCGAAAGTCATGGAGACCCAGCTGGCTATTTCGCAAGCAGAGACTGCTATAACTTCTACAAAGATTGTGCAAACCATGAATTGGCGTGAAATGACGACCTCGCTTATACATGACAGAGCTGTTCATGCCATTCTTTTGTACATGTTAACCTTCTGAGGACAGGCGACACTGGAGCATAGAGTTGCTTGAGGGATGTTGTTTTTAGCGTCAGTACATGCTATCCATTCATTTGACTTCTCCTTTTTGGGCTATCCCAAGGGCCTGTCTTGGGACGAGGATTTTTATTCACTATATACATCGTGCTTTTGTGTTCCACCATCAGCATGTGATCTTTATTGATAACAGGGGCTTTAAGGCTTCCCCAAAAGCCGTGAGCTATTTCATTTAGAGGATTAGGCCTCCTCTGGGGCCATAACATGCTTGTGTTAGAGAATTAAGGTTTCTCTAAGGCCATAATTTTGATGAGAGGATTGAGGATCCCTCGGGCTCGTGGTTTTGGGTGAGAGGATTTTGGCTCCCTCAGGCATGTAACTTGGGTGAGAGGATTGAGGCTCCCTCGGGCACGTGATTTAGGTGAGAGGATTGAGGTTCCCTTGAGCACGTGATTTGAATGAGAGAATTGAGGCTCCCCCGGGCACGTGATTTGGGTGGGAAGATTGAGGCTCCCTCGGGCACGTGATTTGGGTGAGAGGATTGAGGCTCCCTCGAGCACGTAATTTGAATGAGAGGATTAAGGCTCCCTCGGGCACGTGATTTGAATGAGAGGATTGAGGCTCTCTCGGGCACATGATTTGGTTGAAAGGATTGAGGCTCCCTCGGGCACATATTTGAGTTGAGAGGATGAGGCTCCCTCGGGCACGTAATTTGGTTGAGAGGATTGAGGCTCTCTCGGGCACATGATTTGGGTTGAGAGGATTGAGGCTCCCTCGGGCATGTATTTGAGTGAGAGGATTGAGGCTCCCTCAAGCACGTATTTTGGATGAGAGGATTGAGGCTCTCTCATGCGCATATTTTGGTCGATAGGATTGAGGCTCCCTCGAGCACGTATTTGGGTGAGAGGATTGAGGCTCCCTCGGGCACGTGATTTGAATGAGAGAATTGAGGCTCCCCCGAGCACGTGATTTGGGTGAGAAGATTGAGGCTCCCTCGGGCACGTGATTTGGGTGAGAGGATTGAGGCTCCCTCGAGCACGTAATTTGAATGAGAGGATTGAGGCTCCCTCGGGCATGTGATTTGAATGAGAGGATTGAGGCTCTCTCGGGCACATGATTTGGTTCAGAGGATTGAGGCTCCCTCGGGCACATATTTGAGTTGAGAGGATTGAGGTTCTCTCGGGCACATGATTTGGGTTGAGAGGATTGAGGCTCCCTCGGGCATGTATTTGAGTGAGAGGATTAACGATCCCTCGAGCACGTATTTTGGATGAGAGGATTGAGGCTCTCTCAGGCGCATATTTTGATCGATAGAATTGAGGCTCCCTCAGGCACGTATTTGAGTGAGAGGATTGAGGCTCCCTCGGGCACGTGATTTAATTTTTGGCTGGTCTTGACGACTTGTTAGCTCAAAGACGTAAAATTTGACTTGGCCGGCCATCATGGATAGAGAATGTCCATAACAGTGCGGCTGGCAGATTTTGCTCTTTTTTTTTTTTTTTTTCTTCTTCTTTTTTTTTGTTCACATTACCAACCTCAGCGCCCTTTTGAGTTTTCGCCAAGATTGGCCCCCTCTAGCTTTTTCCAACACGCCTTTGCAGGTTTTCGCGTTGAGGGATTTACCCATTTTTGCCTGAGACGCCCTTTCAGATTTTCACCTCAGCCGGGTTTTAGACCTTTTTGTCCTTGATCTATCATGATGAAGTGATAGACCAAGTCCGTCGAGGCACCTCCCTTTTAAGCCCCTCTTTTTTTTTCTTATAGAGAATTAAAGGCTTCCCTAAGGGCCATGAGGCTTTGAATGCGGTAAGGAATTAAAGGCTTCCTTGAGAGCCGGGATTTGAATTTTAATTGGGTTGACCGATCTTGACGGTGTGTTGACCAGAAGCTTAGGTTTATAGTCGGTAGGGAATTAGAGGCTTCCCTGAGAGCCATGAATTGAGAATTTGGATTTATGTATGGTAGGAAAATAGAGGCTTCCCTGAGAGTCATGAATCAATAATTTGGATTTATGCGTGGTAGAGAATTAGAGGCTTCCCTGAGAGCCATGGATTGAGAATTTGGACTTATGTATGGTAGGGAATTAGAGGTTTCTCTGAGAGCAATGGATTGAGAATTTGGATTCATGTATGGTAGGGAATTAGAGGCTTCCCTGAGAGCCATAAATTGTGAGTTGAGTCCATTTATGGTACGGAATTAGAGGCTTCCTTGAGAGCCACGGATTGAGGATTTGGATTTATGTATGGTAGGGAATTAGAGGCTTCCCTGAGAGCCGTAAATTGTGAGTTTGGGTTTATGTATGGTAGGGAATTGGAGGCTTCTCTGAGAGCTGTGAATATGTTTAGAGGATTGAGGCTCCTCTGGGACTCGTGATATGACTTTTGACCGGTCATGACGACTTGCTAGTCAAAAGACATGGATTTCGACCTTTGACTGGCCTGGACGGCTTGTTAGCCAAGAGGTCTGGATTTTGAGCTTTTCGACTGGCCTTGACGGCTTGTTAGCCAAAGAAGCTGGGTATTTGACTTTTGACTGGCCTTGACGGCTTGTTAGCCAAAAGACGTGGATTTTGACCTTTGACTGGTCTTGATGGCTTGTTAGCCCAGAGGTCTGGATTTTGAGCTTTTTGACTGGCCATGATGACTTGTTAGCCAAAGAAGCTCGGGATTTGACCTTTGACTGGCCTTGACGGCTTATTAGCCAAAAGACATAGGTTTTGACCTTTGACTGGCCTTGACGGCTTGTTAGCCATAAGGTCTGGATTTTGAGCTTTTTGACTGGCCTTGATGGCTTGTTAGCCAAAGAAGCTCGGGATTTGACTTTTGACTGGCCTTGACGGCTTGTTAGCCAAAGAAGCTCGGGATTTGACTTTTGACTGGTCTTGACGGTTTGTTAGCCAAAAGACGTGGATTTTGACCTTTGACTGGCCTTGACGGCTTGTTAGCCAAAAAGTCTGGATTTTGAGCCTTTTGACTGGCCATGACGGTTTGTTAGCCAAAGAAGCTCGAAATTTGACTCTTGACTGGCCTTGACGGCTTGTTAGCCAAAAGATGTGGATTTTGACCTTTGTCTGGTCTTGACGGCTTGTTAGCCAAGAGGTCTGGATTTTGAGCTTTTTGACTGGCCATGACGGCTTGTTAGCCAAAGAAGCTCGAAATTTGACTCTCTTCTTTTTTTGGAATGAGAGTTTTCTCTTTTGTTCGGGTTCTCCTCTCTTTCTTCGAGCAGAGTTCGAGTTTTTCACACTTCTTGTAAGGGCGGAAAGACACAATCATCGTTGTCTCGGTCGTAGCCCCTGAATTTGATTATTCATTTGAATGAACTTAGGGGTTGTTTCGTCATTGACAACTCTTGTGTCTTTCCTTTTATAAGGAATGCGGGATAATTCAATCTCGCTCTAAGAAAGGTCGAGAGAGTACCCTCATTTTTTTTTTTTTTGATATACCAATTGTGATGCATTTTTTTTGGGTTTTTACCATAATTAGTCCTTCTTTCTTTTGCCTGCACGCTCTTTCGGGTTTTCATGCAGCAGGGTTTCCCATTTTTTGCCTGAGATGCCCTTTCGGGTTTTTACCTCAGTTGAGTTTTAGGCCTTTTTGCCCTTAGTCCACCGTTATGAGGTGATAGACCAAGTCTGTTGGGGCACCTCGTTTTTAAGCCCCTTTTTTCTTCTTTTTTTTTTTTTATTTGGAAGATCTTGCAGAGAGATCACTTCTATTTCTCCAGTATGTACTGGATCCGGATCCATTTGTTGTATTGCGCAGACGTACTCACATTCGGGAGTATGGTACAGTTTCATGTATCTGCCATTTAAAGGAAAAAATATAACATTTTTTTTTGGTCGACTACTGTGTGGGGACCATCTTCATACACTTTGTCGACCACAAATGGGCCAAACCAATTGGCTATGAATTTGCTTTTGGGTTGGGAGGCCATGACGTCCTTTTGCTTGACCATGACAATATCTCCCTTTTTTTTTAAAAGCTCTTTCTTTCACTGGCTTGTCAAAAGCGCGGGACATTCGTGCTTGATAATTTTGAAGACGTTGGTATGCAACCAAATATTTTTCTTCCAAATTTGACAACTCTTCAAGCTGTTTTCAATTTCGCTCCCCTCGTCAGTAGGGAGCCCGTAGTGGAGAGCTATCATATAAGATGAGTGCTCAATTTCAACAAGAATGACTGCTTCGGTCTCATAGATCAGAGGAAAGGGAGAACATCCTGTAGGAGTTTTGTAGTTGCCTCAAAATAGGTTTTCAATTTTTCTTTTTGGACTTCAAAAATGTCCAACATTTGTCTGACGACCAGCAACGAGTCGCCAAATACTTCAATACATCTTATGCCCATTTCTAAGGCGATTTCCAAGCCAACTATGAGGGCTTCATATTCTACTTCATTATTTGTGAGAGATTCCATTAAAGCACATGAATAATGCGATGTCCCTTTTTCTGGGGTCACGAAGACCATTCCTGCCCCTGCCATATTTGTTGATGTGTCATCAGCCTTCAAGGAAGCCCGTGTAGCCCCATTAAAATATAATTGTCAATATTCAAGTTGAGTTTCTTGTGCTTTATAAATTTCTTGAGCATGGAGCACCTCCTCATCAATCAATTCTGTATTCAGAGGGGAGTCTTTTGGCACTGGATGGGTTGTTAAGCACTCTGCCATGCGTTGCCCCTTTTTTCTTTTATTTTTCTCTTCTTTTCTTTCTTTTTTTTTCTTTTCTTTCTTCTCACCTTTTTTTTTCTTTTCCTTTTTTTCATTTTTAAAGCTAGCAATACCCCCAGTGATGCACACATGGCCGCAATTAAAAGCTTGCCCTTGATAGGTGCCCCCAGTATAGGAGGATTGAGCAAATATTGATTTTGTCAAAGACTTTCTGACATCCGTCGTCCCATATGAATGGGGCTCCTTTCTTTGTCAGTTTATGTAAGGTGATACCTTCCATTCTTGCTTTCGGAATGATAAGCTTTTTTTTGAATTTTCTTTGGGGTTTTGAACAACCCTTATTTCATTTGTGGAGAGATCCTCGTCCATCTGGGCGTCATTCTCATCCTTCCTTGTTTCAATTATTAGAAACTTTATGCTGACTATATTTACAACATAGTGAATTGCGGGACCTTCCCATGTCTCTCATCCGAGACCTCTTTTGGGGGAATGGCTGCCCCCAGACATTGGTAGGGTACCACATTTCTTGATAGAGCTTGGCTTTCATTCGACTTTGAACTTGAATATTTTGCTTCCAGCATATTGCCTTTATATGCTCTGGCATGTCTTTCAGATCTTCGACCATTTCATTCAATTTAATAGTGGCATCTTGTAGCCAAAATCATCTGGAAGCTGTTTGGGTACATGCTTCCCTTTATAGAACACTATTGGCTGTCCTTCAACATGGTAAGCTACAAAGAATTTTAGAGGCTCCAGTGTGCGGACCTCCTGTGGGATTGCCGTTTGTATATGATTTAATGGCAGTGGTATGCCAGCTTCTATTACTTGGCTGATGACATTAGTTCCAAACTTCACAATGGGACTATGCAGCTGTAATGGCCTTCGCTCAGGCTCCTTCAACTGTATGTTGAGCTTTACTGTTGGTGATTTTTTCTCTTTTTTTTGGGATGCCCTCACTATTTCTTTGTCTTTGTTTGCCTTGTTAAGAGGGCATCATTTTTGCTAAACCCTCGCATGTCTGTGGTGGAGGGAGGATTGCAGCATTGTCGCCCATTTCCGGCTCTCGTTCTTTTTCTAGAGGAAGTTGTTCAGCTCTGAGGGGTACCAAATCTTTTGTCTTCTCCTTAATTGGTGTTTGAGATGGTTTCTCATTTATTGCCACTGCGGGCATTGGCTTATTTATTTCAACAGCAGATTCTTCCCCTTATCATTCTTCTTTTGATTTTTTTTTTTCTTTTCAAGACTGCCAATTCTTGGAGGATTGCTTCTTTTGCTATTTCCTTAGGGGGGCGACGCCACCGAGGTATGACTTTCTAGGTTGCTCTTTCTTTTGGAGTTTCTTAGGGGCTGGCCTCTTGTTTGTGTTCACCAGGATCCAGCTAGCTTCTTCTTGCTCATGGTGGAATGTTGCCCGAATAGCACCTTCCACTACCTCCCTCGGGGGTGATATGCAGCGACTCTGGTCAGCTCATTTAGCTATCCAGCCTGCGTCATTTGTGCTTGGCCTTCATTGGAGCCTAGCCTGAGCCATAACATGGATCACGTTGGCAGAGACCGTGAGTTTTGATTGTTGGTGTGGCCTTGGTGGATTTACCAAGTACTCAGCCATGTCAATAATTCCTGCTTGAATTAGTTTTTCTACTCTATTTTTGAACAAATAGCAATTTTCTAGAGTGTGACCCAGCACACGATGATATGGGCAATAATTGGGCTTGTTCACCATTGTTGCTTCTTCTGGGCGCTTGGGCTCTGAGAGTGTCATGAGATTCTCTTGGAGACATATGTTCAACAACTCTCTTGTGTGCTCCCTGGTAAATGAATAAGGAGTGTTGAGCCTCTCACTTGGGGTGAGGGTTGATCTCCTTTCTTCTTTCTTTGAATTTGAAAAGGCAGAGGTATCTTTCTTGCCCCCAGCTTTCCCTAGGGCTGCCGAGAAGTCCACAGTATTTACTTCTTGTCAACTGGTGTTTTCGTCTTTAGGGGGTTTATCCCTTCCATATGAAGCAGTGGGATTTTCGGCAAAGAAGATTTCTATCTCTGCCATTGTGTTGTTGAGATGTTCAAATGTTCGGATATTGGCCCCTAGGAGCTTTTCCTTGATTTTTGGCTTCAGACTTCTTTGGCATAGTTTCACCGCATCTTTATGTGTCCGTGGTTGTTCACATTTCATGCTCATGTCACGCCATCTTTTGATGAAGTCCAAAGCAGACTCATTTTTATTTTGTTTTAAAGATATGAGTTCTGCTAAAGTGACTCTTCTTTCTGTCACTCTGAAGCGTTCAAAGAATTTCCTTTGCATATCTTCCCAACCAGCTATTGAGTTGAGCTTCAATCGGGCATACCATTGGAAGGCTGACCCAGTAAGTGATGTTGAAAAGTACCTCAAAAGGTATGACTCGTCAGTTGCCAGTTCTCCCATGATGCTCATGTAATGAGCTATATATTCACGAGGGGAGCCATCCCCATTGAATTTTGAGAATTTAGGGACCTTTGGGTGTTCTGCTGGGAGTTTTTTAAAGAGATGGTGTATAGGGTATGGTACCCTATACAGGTCATAGGTGGCAGACCCCTCATTCTGCTCAGCCATCTTTGCTTCAATTATTTGTTCAATCATGGCCCTCTAGGAGACCATTGTTCCTTCAAATGAAGTATTTAATTGTGGTGCATCATGTCTTTGTTTTGTGACATGCACTTCTTGAGTTTCCCCGTGGCTTAAATTTGGATTTTCAATTGGTTGTTCGGCCAGAGGTTCTGTGCATGGAATACTTGGCGGCAAATTTCCCAGGGCTGGTGCCGTTGTGGGCAATGCTGGCTGGCTTGCTTGTTGAAGTTGTTGAGGTTGCAATATTTGTTGTGCCTGTTCTGGAGGCTGTACTGGTGGTGATTGTTGTGGTGGCAGTGGCGCCGCCATTCCTAATTGTTGCATAAGGCTTTTTAACATGGCTTTTAGCTTCTGATTTTCTTGCATTACCATTTCTAAATTTGGCAATGAGGGTACTCTGATATTAGGGTTTTCAGCAGACCGACTCTGATCCAGAGGGTGATTTGATGTGGTGGCAATGTCAGCAGCCCCCATGCCTCCTCCATTCTGAGGTGGTAAGTCCACCTCCACATTTACCCGGTCAAGCCAAGCTCGGGTTTGCTCCCTTCTGCGACTAGATATCGTGGGATGTTGCTCCGTATTTGAGGTTTCCGCCTGGTCAGCTATTGTAGGCAGATTAATGTTAGAGGCATAGTATGTGTATATCCGCATGCCTTCTTCAGTTATTTGTACTGTTCTTCTCTTCTTCTACCTAGGGCGTACAATGGCACCCAGGCGTTGGAAAACTGACTTTCTAGGTGTATCATCATCCCTCTTGTGTTCTTCTGACTTGAAATTTTGCCTTGTCTCCGGGCTTGCTTGTCTTCTTTCTTGATATACCCCTTTTCTTTTAGATCCTCTTTGCAGATCAACCGGTAAAGAAGGGTTGCATTCTTTAGTTCGAGACTCTTGGGAAGATTCCCTTTGTCTGTCTGGGACATTTCTTCTTCTGAAAGCTTGCCACTTTGTTGGGTCTTGTTTCATGACCGCTCTTGTATTTTTCCGCCCTACAAGAGATTCTAGGGCCCTTGTCCTTCGGAGTTCTTGGGCTTCTTCCTTAGTGACCCACACCTGTTTGACACGAGGTGGGCTATATATCTCATCTTTTTCAGCATTGACTTTGTATTTTTTGAAGCTAGCTTTGTCAAATTGATTGTTCTTGATTTCAGCTTTCGTCTATTGCTTCTTCACATTTTTCACTTTGAAACTTGGCTTGTCTTGCCGCACCTTCGGCAATATGCTGAAACTGTTCTTTACCGGTATAGCAGCTACATGCCGCTCCGGTATCATTAAGGTCTCACTCCCGTCCAGGCGGATCCAGAGATCGCCAACTCGGACAGTCTTGCCAGAACCTGAAATGCCACGTGTTGTGGGCTTCTTGTTAGACTTGCACCTCCTGTTCTTTCCAGCAGTTGGAGTAGTGACAAAATTGATAGCATAGGTTGTGAATATTTGTATCAAGTTGGCCTCCTGAGCTTGTGGCTCTTCTTTTGCTTGTTTTGCTTCGTGGGCCTTGACAGCAGTTAGTAGCACGACTGGTATCACGCCGAGGAAGTATAGAGACTTTACCACCGGGGGAAAATCTCCAAACCTAGTTGGTGTTGTGAGATAGCCATTCCTTATGTGGTCTTGGACCACAAGTGGGCCGAAGAACACGCCCGGAGTATGAGCAGTAGCCGCCATTGCAGAGTTATGACCTGCACAAAAATTAAAATGTGAGTACATCTTATTGTTAGGGTGTTGTCTGATGGAGAGATGAAGGGAAGGGAGGTCCTCAGTGGAGTCACCATCTTTGTGAGATTTTTTTTAAACTTTTAAAAATTTTAATTTATCTTTGGATTTGATTTATTTGGCTTTTATTTATTTACATGGACATGGTCTTATTTAGTTCGTTTGACCTCCCTCACTAACCTCAGTTAGTGTTAATTACATCAGCACAAAGGCTGAATACCCTTGATTAACCATTAGACAAACCCGTTGAAATAAAAGAACGTGACTCACATCTGAATGAAATGAATTATACATGGAAAGAAACACAGTTGCATGCAGTTCATTTTTTTGGAATTTTTTGATATTTATTTCATTTTATTGATTTTTAAATTCATTTTCTCATTTTTTGGTATTTTAGAATTATTGATTCCATTTATTTAAACATTTTCGTTAATTATTTATTTAAATTAGGATTATATGGATTAAATTAATATTTTCATTTATTTAGTTGATTCAAATGGGGATTAACTTAAGGTGGATCAAAAATGATGTGAGACATGACTTGTTTGTTGATTTTATGTTATTGAAAATTAGATGACAATGTTTGTAAAATATTTTATTAAGGTTGATTGAAAAATTGGTTAGTTTTGGTTAAGAAATCAAGTAGCGAAGTGTTTAAAATAAACGTGACACTACGTGCAATTATTCGTATAGTGCGTGATTAAATGCATAAAATTAGCCCAATAGGCCCATTAAACATCACACGTGAGAATATGTCAAATGCCGGCCCAATTAAGCATCATTAGGCCCATTAAGAATGAAACATCATAATCATTTGCATGAAAAATACAAGTTCGGCCCAATAAGCAATTTGAGGCCCAATAAGAAGTTTGACCCAATAAAGAAAGCCCAATGGACCTTGCTTAAGATTTGAGAAAATTCAAATTGTGCCTTGCACAATGTTCTTTAGGGCTGCCTTGTAGACCCTTTTCCCACACCACCTTGCAGTCCCAGAGCCTTGCTCTGTGTTGAAGCTTCAGAAAAAGTCCTCCTCTGGCCTGGGGCGCCTCTGTGCTTTTATAGGGGGTAGAGAAGACCTCGTCCCGGTCATTTGAAGACTCGTCCTGGTCATTTGAAGACCCGTCCCGGTCATTTACGCCGTCGCGGTCATTTGCACCGTCCCGGTCATTTACATCGTTCCGGTCATTTAAAGACCTTCGTCGGTCATTTACGTTTGGCCTTTTTACACATCTCCCCCTGTCCGTTTTATTTCTTTCTACTTTTCCTTTTAATTTCCAAAATTAGGCTTTCCCTATGATCGGCTGGGAGAGAAGGAAGGGAAGGGAGGGAGAGACCGCTGTCTCCCTCCTCTTCCTGCGATCGAGACAGGAAGAAGGGGAAGTAGCGGTGGGCTTCCCCTCCCTCCTTTCCTTCTGTGCTCAGCACAGATAGCATCAGCGGGTAGGGAGCAAGCGGCGCGGCGGTTGCGCAGGGAGCCCAGCAGCAGCGGTGAGGAGGGAAAGCAGCAGCGGCGGCACAGGGATTAAGCAACAGCGGCGGACAGGGGGATTCCCTGCGCAGAGAAGAAGTAGCGGCGGCGGACAGGGGGGGTCCCTTGCGCAGAGGACCCCGTCCTCCTCTTTCTCTCCTCTGCTAGTAGCGACCAAGGGGGGAAGAGCCAACAGCAGCGGCGGCGGCTCCTCCTCCTTCATCTATTCTTCCTCCTCTTGCGGTGGGAGAGCCCAGCCGCAGTAGCGACTAGGCCAAGACAGGCCCACAGAGGTGAGGTTTTTTCCCGTTTTTTTTTTCTTTTCCTATTTTTTCTTTTGTCTTCTTTTCTTCTTCTTTTCTTTTGGACAAAAAATAGGTACAACATGTGTTTGCTATCGTGAGAGAGAGAGAAGAAAGGCGACCTCGCCGTGAAGGCCCGCCGCAACGCTTGTCGTCGCCAAAGAGGTCCGCTGTGCCGCTCGCCGTCGTCGGAGAGGTTCGCTGCACCGCTTGCCGTCGCTGGAGAGGTCTGCAACGCCACTCACCGTCGCGAGGAGAGGAGGGAGAGCTCAGAGATGTCGCGGGATTGGGGGGTGTCAGGGGTCGATTGTGATGGCTTTAGGGTTCGGGAGGGGGGTTACGTGTGGACGGATGGAGTGAACCGGATCGGACCGGTTTGGTTTGACGTGGCCTAGGCGCCCGAAGCGCACGAGGCAAGGGTGAAAGCGACAGAGGTGAACGCCTCCGCGAACCTTGCAGATGCTAGGCGTCGGAGGGGGGCCTCGCCTCGCCTCGCCTCATCCTCGAGGCGATCGCCTCGGATGCCTTTGATAACACAGGGCAAGATTATTAGTACTGTTAGTTAGTGTGCAACGGAAATAAACAAAAGCAATCACACAAGAGGACACACATATTTTATCCTTGTTCGACACTGAGATATACCTCAGCCCTACGTCTAGTTCCCAAGAATACTTGGGATTTCACTAAACCACCAAGCAAATCTTGGTCTTCCCTTCAATAAGGGGCATACAACATTTACTCCCAAACAAGTTTTTTCTTCTACCAAGGGGTAAAATACACCCAATTCTCTGCTGGTCTTCTCTTCTACAAGGGGAATAAATGCTTGCACAACAAGTCTTCTCTTCCAAGAAGAGGTACAACTTGTATCTCAAAGAGATTACAAAATCTCTAGACCAAACTTACAATAACAAGGCTTGATCTGAGACAGCGCCCGAGAGAGTAGAAGATGAACAAAGAAATCTTCTCTCAGACGCAAGCAGTTCACTCTCTCTTTCAGAAAGATGACCATAAGGTTACACACAGAGAGAGAGAGAGAGAGAGAGAGAGAGAGAGATGAAGAAGAAAGCTAAAACAAATAGCTTCGGTAACCCTTGCTTTCTTTTTAGGTTCAAGAAAGATGTGGGCGTTGTTTTATTCCTTAAAACTTCAGATGTTTTTCTTGAGAGAGAGAGTCAGAAGTGTTTAGTGACTACATCTTTCTCTTCTTTTATAGATTTTTGGTAGAATATATCTGTTGGAGCTTCTTGTTCCTCTTCTTCTCTTTTTTCTTCTTCTTGTGTCCAACGACTGTTTAATGAGTCTACTGGCTCCTTAAAGCAGATGGGAATCTTCAGCTTCATACAGATTTCCATGGTGTTGTAGTGTGTTTCATGAGAGCTTCAAGGGAGTACCGGATGCCTGCATTCATTTAATGCACAGAGAGGAAGGTGTTAGGTGAGAAAGGTCATGTGTCAGTCACACTCATATCTTTGCTGCAGAAGACCACAATTTCTCACAATATGCTATTCCGGGTAGCTTTCTTTTTTTCTGATAAGAAAGAATGACTATTAGTGATATGTTCAAGGTGTGAACATACAGCTTGGGTCAGAAACAGGTTGACAATACATTTAATGTTAGAGATATGCATGAGATCTTATATAAAAACATGAGAGCCAAATTTAAAATGAAGTAGATTTGGGTGCCAAAGGAAATTGTTCATCAATCGATGTAAAACAGAATTTAAGTGATCATCAATCGATTGTCTGTAGACAAATATGCATCAATCGATATGAAAATGACACCAATCGGAACATAATAAGTATTTGTTCACCAGTCAGAAGGAAAATAATATCAATCGGAACAGAATAAGTATTTATTCATCAATTGGAACACCAATCGATAGAAGCTCTGAACACCAATCGAAATGAAACTTAACACCAATCGGAACACTTGGTCAGTAATCGTTATCTATTGAAACTTTGACAGGTCAAGATATGAACTTCGACTGCTAAGAGTCTCAATCAAAATCGCACTTCGATTGCTAAGAGTAAAGAGTATCTAGCAGTCAGTCGAAGTGGGACTTCAGCTGACACAGAAAATAACGCAGTCAGTTGAAGTGGAACTTCGGCTGGTCCAGAAAAATAATGCAGTCAGTCGAAGTAGAACTTCAACTGGTCTATAGAATACAATGCTTTCAGTCGAAGTGAAATTTTGGCTTGTCTAGAATATAGCGTTGTTAGTCGAAGTGGTACTTCGTATATGACTTCGTATATGACGAAGTGAGACTTTAGATATGACGAAGTGAAACTTCAGATATTACGAAGTGGGACTTCGACTGATGTCACGTTTCGAGTGCTTAAGATACAAAATTTTCAGTCGATGTGGACAGAAAAATTCATGAAGTAAATAATATGGGAGTAACTTGAGCCTTTTTATAATACTTACAGTGATGATCATTGGAGTCTTATTTATCCTATTGACATATTTAATGAAAAATAGGTATTAAGGTAAAATGTCATCAAGATTATTAAGAATAAGAACATAAATTAACAAGAATGATAGGATAAGAGTGTGTCGACACATGTGCTTCACAAGTGAACACAATGATATCGTGTGTCGACACCTATGCATCATCTGTCGACACATGTGCTACACAGGTCGACACCAATGATGAGAATGAAGATGCGATTGAACAGATGAGTACATTAGATATGAGGATATGTATTTAGGGTATAGTCATGATTAGAGACATGTGATTTTGAAGTTTTTGTTATCACCAAAATATATAGTCATGGAGATAAAAGAGTCAACAAAATCTTCAAGAATCATCTCCCAGGAACGTTAGTTTAAACTCAGTGGAAACCCATTGGGTCAAGGTAATGGCCAATTCCAAGCTACATTGGCATCTATTCTATGTAACATACTGTTAGAGGTCTACATCATCCTCTCTTCAATAAAGACTTTCGTGACACAGTTGAACGAGAGGGTTTGGATGTCTCCCCTCTCTTCACTTGCCTATTTGATGGAGGGATAAGAAACCCCCAGTTATCTTAACCGGAGATTGCTTAATCCCTCTTTTAACCTATCTTCCTTTGGCGCTAAAAACTAGGTTGGGGGGTTAAAAGGGGTTAACTTTAACCCTCCTAAATAGGTGGGGTACCGAAACTCCCCTTTAACCCTCTTTTACCCCACTTTTCCAAAAATTAATCCGGTTAACTTACACCCCTCGCCAAACTGTCATTTCTCCCTAACCCTCAACATATCCCTCCCTAACTCGACATATATCCCCCAAAGTCACCTAGACTTTCGTGACACAGTTGAGCAAGAGGGTTTGGATGTCTCCCCTATTCTTAACAGCTGCACCATTTACATTTGGATGGTTCATATTTAAACTTGGGTCAACCAGGAACTAGGACAAGATTCAAAGAGAATCTTCAGCTATGAGCAAGCTTGGCATAGGCAGGAAGGGTTCAAGCATTCAAGGACATGGTGAAACAGTGGTGGCTGGAGGTAAACAATGAATATTTGCTGCTATCCCTTTCGGAGAAAAAAAACTCAGATGATTAGGTGTCTGCCAAAGCATTGGAGATCTGAGGTATTAGATAGTCTGCACAGCACATATAAGGGTTGTGAGGAGATTAAATGAGCTTGAATGAACAGGTTGGTAGTGCTTCCTCTTGGAGGACATTAGGTCCATGCAAGAAACTAAAGGGCTGACTACAGTGAATAGCATCTTAGAGATATAGAGGCAAAGAACAAAGAAGAAATGGTTGAAAGAAGATGATGCTAATTCAGGCATTTTTTATGCAGTAGCTTCTGTGAGAGAAAGAAGCAATATTTTGGGTCACAAAGATGGATTTTGGTGAAATATTAGATTTACTGGTGCCAGTGCCAATTTATGCCAACAGAAGTAGTATGCAATGTTGAATAGAAGAAAGAAATCCTACATATCCTTGAAATATGTTGATGAATTATGGTGGCTTAACTTTTCGTTTATTTTTGATAACTGGAGATTACACCATTGATCCTCATTGATTGTGTTTGTTTTGTAGTGAAAAATTGTATGTTCGCATTTTATTGCTTTTTTGTTCGTTTGCATTGACTGATTTTGCAAAATCTTTTCTTCTTTCTCTTATAGTATTTCCAAAGAATTTTGAGCAATATTTTTTGGTAATTAATTGTATGACCAAATTTTCAATTTAGGTTAACGCTGAGAGGGCCATATGCCATAATTGCCATTTTGGTGAAGTATTAGATTTACTGCTGCCAGTGCCAATTTATGCCAACAGAAGTAGTATGTAATGTTGAATAGAAGAAAGAAATTCTACATATCCTTGAAATATGTTGATGAATTATGGTGGCTTAACTTCTCGTTTATTTTTGATAACTGGGAGATTACACCATTGATCCTCATTGATTGTGTTTGTTTTGTAGTGAAAAATTGTATGTTAGCATTTTATTGCTTTTTTGTTCTCTTTTCTTCCTTCTCTTATAGTATTTCCAAAGAATTTTGAGCAATATTTTTTGGTAATTAATTGTATGATCAAAATTTCAATTTAGGTTAACACTGAGAGGGCCATACGCCATGCAATTCAGGAACGCTTGCCTATTGTGGTGGTGCTAAATAAGGTAACTTCCTTTCATCACTTCTTGATCTTTCATTGGCCAATTTGGCTTTGTGATTCACATCAAGATGCACTACTCATACAATGACCTCATTCACAAAGTTCTTTCTTCCTTTCCTCTTGAATATATAGGTTGATCGGTTGATTACGGAGCTTAAGCTGCCTCCAACTGATGCATACTTTAAACTGCGTCATACACTGGAAGCAATCAATGATCTCATATCTACCTTCTCCACCACAGCAGGAGGCATTAAACCAGTTGATCCAGCTGCTGGAAATGTTTGCTTTGCCAGTGCATGTGATGGATGGTCCTTTACCCTGCAGTCATTTGCCAAGTTGTATGTTAAACTACATGGAATTCCCTTCGACCATTTGAAGCTTGCATCCCGTCTTTGGGGAGACATTTATTACCATCCTGACACAAGAAGCTTTAAGAGGAAGCCTCCCGAAAGTGGAGGTGAAAG
This sequence comes from Colocasia esculenta, assembly GCA_014218235.1. Classification (NCBI taxonomy): domain Eukaryota; kingdom Viridiplantae; phylum Streptophyta; class Magnoliopsida; order Alismatales; family Araceae; genus Colocasia; species Colocasia esculenta. The sequence continues at coordinate 90,385,601 of CM024760.1, forward strand.
ATCGTTTGTTCAGTTTATTCTTGAACCACTTTACAAAATATATAGTCAAGTGATTGGAGAACATAAAAAGAGTGTGGAGGCAACACTTGGAGAGCTAGGTGTGACCTTGAGTAATGCGGCTTACAGGTTAAATGTTCGGCCTTTACTGAGGCTAGCTTGTAGCTCAGTCTTTGGTTCAGCTACTGGTTTTACTGATATGTTAGTTCAACATATCCCATCAGCGAAAGATGCGGCAATAAAAAAGATTGAACACATTTATACAGGGCCACAGGACTCATTAGTTGTAGAGACTATGAAAGATTGTGATCCGTCCGGCCCTCTTATGGTTAATGTTGTCAAGCTCTATCCCAAGTCTGATTGTAGTGTTTTTGATGCCTTTGGGCGTGTCTACAGTGGTACAATCCAGACTGGCCAGACCTTACGTGTGCTAGGAGAAGGTTATTCACCAGATGATGAAGAAGACATGACAGTAAAAGAAGTCACAAAACTTTGGGTCTATCAAGCTAGATACCGCATTCCTATCAGCAAAGCACCTGCTGGTTCATGGGTTCTCATTGAAGGAGTGGATGCCTCAATCATGAAAACAGCGACTCTCTGCCCTTTGCACATGGATGAAGATGTTTACATATTCCGCCCTCTTCATTTCAATACTCTGTCTGTTGTGAAGACAGCAACTGAACCACTGAATCCAAGTGAGCTCCCCAAAATGGTGGAAGGGCTCCGGAAGATCAGTAAGAGTTATCCTCTGGCAATTACTAAAGTTGAAGAGTCTGGGGAGCATACAATCTTGGGGACTGGGGAGATGTATTTGGATTCAATAATGAAGGATCTTAGAGAGCTATACTCTGAAGTGGAAGTCAAGGTATACACATGCTTTTGTTGTAGTCAAAGGCCTTATGAATTATGATTATGCTCTTCACTATTTCTAATATTCCCTCTTTGTTGATGTAGGTTGCAGATCCAGTGGTCACTTTTTGTGAAACAGTACAGGATTCTTCCTCTTTGAAGTGTTTTGCAGAAACACCTAACAAGAAAAACAAAATTACTATGGTGAGGAACATTTTTTTACACATTGCTTTGTCCTTTGCGTGTTATCTATTGCTTACTCTTAAGGGATTGAATTCCATGGTGGTTTCAAATGCATAGTTTCTTAATCATGTGCTTTGCCAGCTTGCTGAGCCTCTGGAAAAGGGATTGGCTGAGGATATTGAAAATGGTGTTGTGAGCATTGATTGGCCAAAAAGAAAGCTCGGTGATTTCTTTCAAACCAAGTACGACTGGGATTTACTCGCAGCACGATCCATATGGGCTTTTGGACCAGATAAGCAGGTAGCCATGGCTTTTTTGTCGGTGGGAATTGGACCAAAGTTACATATTTTATTCTTCTTGCTTTTATTCTTCTGAATCATGAACTAACATCTTTCTTTGCATGGTACAATTTAGCTTCTTGGTGGAATCTTTCCTCTGTAATTTGCTTCGTATTAGGGTGTTTAAATTTTTATTCCCTGTAATCTTTTAGATTGCTTTTAGTCCTTGTGATTTGACTGTCAGTCTTGGATCCAGGAACCTTAGCTTTCGTATTTTACAATTAACTCCAAACGTGAGTTAATACTTATACAAAACATGTTGATCATAAATGTGTTTATGATAAACCTATTCATGTTATTATAAGTTGCATCCAAACAGGTCCTCGGTTTCTTGGGATCGGGGCTAATTAGTCAAGTTGCAAGGACTAGAAGCTAATTCCAAAATATTATGTGGATAATAATTAAAGAAATACCTTTGCATTTCTATGGCACTGTGACGGGTTTATCTTGTTTTTCTTTTTGGGACTTTTACTTGTTTCATGGTGGTGCACTATCATATCGGTGGTCATATGATTTCTTACAGTTGGTATATTATTCTTTGCTAACGAAGCACTGATATCTCTGTTCATTTTTTGGAGGGACCAAACATTTTGTTAGATGATACACTTCCCACAGAAGTTGACAAGAACTTGCTTAATGCTGTCAAGGACTCCATTGTACAAGGGTAAGATGATCTTTGTTTCCTATGGTACTATGTCTCTATTTCTGACGTGTACTATTTTGCCCAGATTTCAGTGGGGTGCTCGAGAAGGGCCACTTTGTGACGAGCCTATCCGGAATGTCAAGTTTAAAATCTTAGATGCAACTATTGCTGCTGAACCTTTACATAGAGGTGGTGGTCAGATTATTCCTACTGCTAGAAGGGTGGCTTATTCGGCTTTCCTGATGGCCACCCCACGTCTCATGGAGCCAGTATACTATGTTGAGGTAATTGTCTAACAAAATGTTGGAAACCAAGAATTCATGCTCTCTTGTGCTTGTTATTTTGCATCGTCTGTGGGGTGCTTAAGAACAAAGGTTATGTCTTTTACAGGTCTTAACTCCAGCAGACTGTCTGTCGGCTATCTACACTGTTATCTCTCGTAGACGTGGGCATGTGACGGCTGATATTCCCAAGCCTGGGACCCCAGCATATATTGTCAAGGTCTGAAACACTAAAGCAATAGTTCTTGCCACCTGATGATGCAATGCATGTATGCATGAATTATAGACTCTTGATATTGTTTTCCTCTGAACTCTGAAGATATTTCTTTGTGCAAAATTCCAGGCATTTTTACCTGTCATAGAATCATTTGGCTTTGAAACGGACTTGAGATATCATACGCAAGGACAGGCATTCTGCCTTTCTGTGTTTGATCACTGGAATATAGTTCCGGGGGATCCACTTGACAAAAGCATAGTCCTGCGGCCTCTCGAACCAGCACCTGTTCAGCATCTTGCTCGTGAATTCATGGTGAAGACTAGACGTAGGAAGGTGAGTTTCCACAATATTACGGATAGGGAAGGGAATGGATTTTAATTTTATCGGGTCACTGGCATTTACTTATCTCCATTTCCATAATGACTGTCTTAACGGTGATTAGTATTGCATTACTGCGATGCAGGGCATGAGTGATGATGTAAGTGCCAACAAATTCTTTGACGAGGCCATGATGGTTGAGCTTGCTCAGCAGGCTGCCGAACTGCATCAGCTTATGTAACCTTTGATGTTTTAAGGAAAAATAATAATTTGAAATTCATCTCTTTTCCGTTCAGATTAAGTTAGTCAGTCCTAGATAAGTGTGTAAAAAAGGGATATATTTCTTATTTTTTTTTATTTTTTGGAAATGGTAGTGGTTCTCACCTTTGTGCCTCTTACCCCTTAGAGTCACGTTATTAAATCTTTGTTTTGATCTCCTCGTTCCATGGCTGTCGGCATTTGTAGAGGCATTATGTTATCCTTGTCTCCGTAGTTGTAAAGCTTTCTTGGCAAACTGCCCCTTGTTCCATGTCTCTTCCGTTCTCTGCGCAACACTTTTAGAAAGGGTGCTTGGAGCCCGAAGGGTATTTAGTAAGTGCTTGGATTCAAAAGGATATTTTGTTAGCTGCTGTTCGTTTGCCACGCGAGTAAACCACTGCTGATTCGTACCAAGGTAAACCGAAGTTGCCCCTCCATAGCATGCCTTTTTACACAATCTAGACAATCCATGTATGCTTGCCAGGGTAGCAATAACTTCGAACTCTACACGATGTCTAAAACTCTAATGCGGATATTTAAATAATAAATAAATGAAATTTTAAAGGGAAATTTTTTTTGGGTAGGTAATAAAAGATTGAATTAAGGAATAATATGATACAAAAGTCTTTGATCTCACAAGATTTGATCAGAAGGCAGTGACTACTTAAAGAAGTATAAGAGAGTACACCCCACCTCAAAGAGTTGGAATGTTCTCACTCCACTATTCTCACTTTAAAGTAGAAGAGCTGAACTAATGATGACCACACAACCCGTGGATTATGAGAAAAAGAAGAGCAATTACAAAGTGCTGTTGCTAATAGTGAATCTCATTTGAACTCTTAGAAATCAAGAAAACCATCTTCATAACTTTCCATGATAGCTTGCTGCTGAAGACTCCCCAACACCTTAATCTGAAAACTCAAAGAAAGACAAGTCGATGCATAGAAATAACCAAGTATGAAACTTAAGTTAAATGAAATCATGCTTATAGTAGAAGAAAAATAAATGGCTTGAGGCTAAAATCTGATCTAGCTAATGGAAAAGTTAAATCTAGTGAGGATTCATTTCTCTCTCTCGGATAAACTGTTAAGCTTCCCATATTTTTTCATGCAACATCTAGAATCCAGAATGATGTCAAGAAGAATATGAACTCTTTCCCTGCTTTTTTCTTCAAAGATTCTTAAACATCTTTCTCTCCAAATCCACCAAATCGAGATCTGAAGATCACCTTCACCATCTTGATCAGAATGCCTTTGGTAGGGAACTCATTAATGATAGCATTAACTTCATGAAGAATAGAGAAATGAGGTTGTCTATTCAAATCAAATCTTTTCAAGATTTCCTTCCAGATCTAATTAGAGTAAGGGCAAGCAAAATACAAGTGATCAGTAGTCTCCATGTCCTTCAAACAAAGCACACATCTGTTAACAAATGCTAAACTTTTTTATCTGCAAATTATCAATAGTAGGAAGTTTCTTATGAAAGGCTTGCCAAGTACATAAAGAAAATTTTGGGACTGTTGGCCGATCCCAAGTCCAAGTGTTGAGACTCCAAATGCTATTTTTAGATCTGATTTGATTCCAAGCCGATGTGATGGAAAACTTACAATTATCATGCTTCCAAATAACCCCATCTTCATCATTGTTACGAATTGGAATAGCAGCAATTTGAGGCCAGAGAGATAACATGTCAATAGAAGTAGGATTAGGCAAACACCAATGACCATTATGAATAAAGTGAGACACCATCAAATCCTTGGAAGCCCCCAAATCCTGTCTCACTCTATCACCAAACATTTGATAGATACTTTTACCATTGATCCAATGGATCATACCACATGCTTATATTGTTGCCGCTTGAAATACCATAATAGATGTGATCAACCAACCAATTTCTAGCCTTCAGGAGTCCTTTAATGGCATAAGAGAAGTGAGATTTCATATCAATACTCCAAATAGATCTCATGCAGAAATACTTATCATTAATCCAGCTGGACCAAAGGGTTTTTTTTCCTTGCAACAAATCCCATAAGTGTTTGATCATGCATGCTTTGTTCCATTCCTGCAAGTTCCTTAAATTTAACCCTCCTCCATCTTTGGGTTTACAAATAGTAGTCCACTTTATCATGTGCAAAGAACGGCCGTCTTTTGTTCCTCCCCAAAAGAATTTGCTGAGAATACTATCAATTTCATTTATGATTCCAATAGGAAGGAGGAAAGCATTAGCCCAATATAAAGAATAGGAATTAAGGACTGAACGGATCAATTCAAGTCTGCCAACTTTAGATAGGAGTCTACTTTTCCATGAGCTTAATCTTTTCTTGATCTTCTCAATGATTGGATATCAATGATTCTTCTTCATACCACTTGAGAAGAGATGGAGGCCCAAATAAGACACAGGAAGTGTTCCTTCAGCCACACCAAGAGTTTTAGTGATCATGCCTTTATCATCAATATTTGCCCCCACACAGACTTTGCTTTTATTACGATTCAAAAGCAGCCCAGATTTCAAACCAAAACTTTTGAGAATATCAACCAACATCTGGATAGAAGCATGATCATTCTGAATAAAGATAAGTAAGTCATCAGCAAAAATAATGTGAGAGATATGAGTGTTTCCAGCAGTAGGAACCTTGATACTCTCATCCATAACAACTTTTTCAAGCATGCAGGTATGACCCTCCATAGCAATGGTAAAAAGATAAGGAGAAAGGGGGTCCCCTTGCCGAATACCATTAGTGCTCCCAAAGAACCCAATCGGTGAACCATTGAATAAGACAGAAAATTTTGGAGTCTCCAAGCAATTCTTGATCCAACCAATCCAAATCGCAGGGAAATTCATCTTCTCCATGATGTGATAAATGAAAGATCTATTAACGGAGTCAAAAGCTTTCCTCAAATCAGCTTTGAAGCAAATTCCATTCCCCTTATGCTTTGTATGCAAATCTTTCACTAAGTCATTAGCAAGGAGAATATTTTGGTGGATACTTCTTCCTTTGATGAAAGCAGATTGATTTTCACTTATAACTTTATCCATGACTTTCTATATTCTATCAGCCATCACCTTAGAGATTATCTTGTAAGTGAAGTTGCAGAGAGAGATTGGTCTATAATTCTCCATACAATCAGCACCATCAGATTTTGGGATGAGGGAGATGAAAGTACAGTTCATTTGCTTCAAGATTTGACCAGTAGTAAAGAACCAATCCCTGAGCCCACAAAGCCACACGGGGCGGGATTTCCACGTTACCAAAAAAAAAAAAAGTGATGGCAAGTATTGAGAACATCTCTACTAGTGATAGACCAAGTAACCTGACAAAACTCAGCATTGAATCTATCATGACCCGGACTCTTGTTTTTAGGGGAGTTGAAGATCACCTTCTTGATTTCATCATCAGTGATAGGTTGGTTGAGGTAGTGAATATCATCATAGTTCAGCTTTTTGCCAACATCAATTTCCAGATCATGTTGATTTTGATCCTAGTTGAGAAGAGATTTGTAGAAGTCCAATGTGTATTCTTGCACTTTATTGATATCATCAATCAGATTCCCATCTTTATCTTTGCATTTCATGATTGTATTCCGGCTTTTCCTAGCAGCCAAAGAAGCATAAAAGAATTTTGTGTTAGAGTCCCCTAATGTAAGCCAGTTCTCTCTAGATTTTTGATTGATAAAACATTCTTCATTCTTCAAAGCAGTGAAGTATTTCTCTCTAGTTTTTTTTTTTTTTTTTCCTGTCAAGATGCATATATCATCCAACGGATTTGAATTGAGCTCCTTCTGTGATTTAATCAGATATCTTGATTGCATCTGTACACGGATTCTTGGACATTCCCAAAGTCTTTATCGTTCCAATCTTTAAGGGCTTCCTTGCATGCTTTCAGTTTGCTACACAAAACAAAAGGAGGACTTCCATTAACTTGATTATTCCAAACTCTTTCCACCACTTCAAAGAACCTTGGATTAGAGCTCCACATATTGAAGTATCGAAAAGGCTTTTTCCCTGTAGGCACATTCCTTTCAGAATTAACAGTGAGCATAGAATGATCAGAAAAATGTTGTAGACCATATTCTAGCAAAGAGTCAGGATACGCTGCAAGCCACTCATTATTGATCAAACATCTGTCAAGTCTAGCCATAATCCTTCTGGTGCCACTTCCTCCGTTACTCCAAGAAAGCCAATCCCACAGACTTTAAATCAAACAGATCATTATTCATAACACAATCATTAAACTCCAGTAGCATTGCTTCATTGAGATCTCTTCCTCCCACTTTTTCAAGAGGATATCTGACAGTGTTGAAATCTCCCATAACCATCCATGGCGAGTTAGAAACCATTCCTACAATATTACTAATATCTGTCCAGAGCTAGTTTCTTTCATACTTGCTGTTAGAGGCATAAATTGCAGTCATCCAGAAGGAGCAGTTGTTCTTTCTATCAAGCCCATTAAAATGAATGCTTTGAGTAGAAGTAAAAGTGACATTCACATCGACCAAATCAGAATTCCACAAGACCCAGCAAAATTAGCCTCAGACCAAATTAAATTCTTCTTAACTAAAACATGCTTGGATTTAATCTTAGTTTTAAAAAGAATGGTAATCTCACATGCAGAGGACTTAATCAATTTATTGAGTTCCCTACATTTGCTAGAATTATTAATCCCACGTACATTCCATGAGATGATCTTCATGATAAAATGGATTAAAAAGAGTAGCAGCAAAAGACCAATTATTGGTTTCTCTCAAGGATTTTATCCTTTTTCATGCAGTTAAAATTCTTATTCCTTTCTTTTCCTTTAGACCCTTTAGGTTTACCTCTTTCCATCTCGTCCACAGCAAGGAGGTTTTTGAATTACCTTGAGAGTGGTCATGGAAACTTACTTCATTTGAGAAGCCTTGTTGCAAATGTAAAGCACAGTTGTTCTCAAAAGCTTGATTTGAGGAGACCAGGCTGGTTGGATCTCCTCCTAGCGCACACACACCTTCCTCTTTTGATGAGGAGTCCATATTGCGTTGGACTTCCTTACCAATACCGCCAGCATCTTGATTGTGGACCCCACCATGGATATTTAATTCCTTTGGAGAAGCTTGCTGTGATTGAGAAAGAGAGGAGTCCTGCTGGCCGCCAACTCCTCCACAAATTGGAAGGAGTTCCTTTACTGCAAGATCCTTGTGGGCCCCACCTTGATTGCACTTCTCATGGGATTGATGCACAAGGCCCACATTGTTTCCTTCATGACACTTGCCTAAGAAGATAGGATCCTTGCAAGGCAAGGAGACTTGCACAATGAGAGGCAGATTTGTTGGTGGAGGAAGGTCTCCCAAATCTTTAGGATAGGAACTTTTTTGAATTTCAATTTTAGACGTGGGCGCTTCCTTGGACTTGGATGGAGGAGGGCGACTGCAGAAAGCATCATGCATGGACTCTCCATCGTCTTCTCCAAGAACAACAAAGGAGTTATGAAAAATCGCCTTGCCCGGTTGCTGGATCACTTTCTCCTTGAAGATCTTCACCGACTGCTGTTTTGGCGGAGGCTTACAAGACCCTTCAGCATGGACAAAGGATGTAGCATACTGACCATTCAGATCATGGCTTAATGGTTATGGAGGCCCATATGTAGCCCATCAGTGTGTGTAGCAGGTGTTTGCGCAGGTTTGAGGGGTGTAGTGGGCTGACAGGTTGGGCCCAAAGCGCCTGCCTGTTCACTATCTGTGAACGCGATAGTGAGGAGCGTCGCGTTCTGAACGCGACGGTCTTGGGTGTCACATTCATGGAACCGCCATTTTGAGTTGTCGTTGCATGCGCGCTGCGTGTCACACGCTGGGCGACTTGCTGACGTCAGGAGTGGGAAGGCGACGACCAGAACCATCGCATTCAGGTCGCAACAGTGTGCTACGTCGCGTTCCCAACCGAGCTTTGTTTTAACGAAGGTTTTGACCGAACAGAGCTTTAGCAAGCTCTGCTCGTCCAGGGGAGGTGCTGTGCGGTGGTTTCTGGGTGATTTCGGATTCTGAAGGTGTTTTCGGCGTGTTCTAACCGCGAGGACGCTGCGTGGAGCAGAGGAAACGCCGTGTGGGTCTCGTTCTTCACGTTCTTCACGGAGGTAGGGAGATTCCACCTTGTTTTACCATGTAGATTGTGTGTGTGTCGTGTTTAATGTGTTATTGGCTTTGTAAACAGTAGATACCATGCTAGGGCACACATTAAAGCATGAAAAATGGTTAAAAGCACCGGGTTGCTGGGTTTGTGGGGGAGATCCGGCGAGGGGTTCCTGGATTAGGGTTTCGCCTGTGAAGGCGACAGACTAGGTTGTCGCGTTCAGAACACGATAGCCTGACCCATCACGTTCTACTTCTGAATGCGGCCTGTTGGGGTGTCGTGTTCAGAAGGCGACATGAGACCCTGTCGCATTAACATGTCTGAGGGCCTTTACTGTTGTGCATGTTAGCGTGGTTATCCGATTATCATGAATTGTTGTGAATTGCAATGGTAAGTGGTGTGTTGACACCTGTAGCGCTCGGGGAGCGTATTGAAGCGCGACATTATTGACTGTGTGCTTTCGTTGTCCAGAGTTCCGTGCACAAGTCAATATGCTCACCTTCTCTAAACTATCTCACAAACATAAAATTGCAAAAGTGAACTAATTGAGTGGTGAGAACAGGTCATATCCACGGAGAGGCTGAATAGAATCTGACTTAAACTACTTTGACTTGAAACCATTCTAACAAACACTTTTCACCAAAATAACATTGTATTAGAATCAATTCTATGAACAACACCAATGAAATCTCTCACACTCGACAAGCCAAACTTAATGAAATAACAAACAAAACTGAAATTAAAGAAGTTTGTATCACTGTACCCTCTCAATTGAGGGATCAAACAAGTAAGAAATCACAAAGGAAATATGAAGTTATAACATCAAATTATTGATCTGTCCAAAATAACAAAATAAGAACACCAATGCCATAGAAATCGAAAAGAAAGAAACACTGAACCACTGTCCTCACAACTCAAAAACTCAAAGATTGAACAGGAAATAAGAAACAGAAATTATTGTTGCTAAACGAGAAGCACAATATGAAAAAGAACTCAAACAAAAATTTAAACTAAGAACAATATGAAATATAGAAATGTACCCTCACTGTTGAGGGATGAAGAACAAATGAGAGGAATAGAATGCAATAAATGCCAAAACAGCAAGAAAAACACAATAAATCTCTAAACACTCACAGTCTGATACATCAACCAGAAAACATTAAAAGAGATATAAAATTGCAACATCAAATTTCTGATCTATCTATAGAAGAGAACAAGAACTCCCACGGAATAGAAATCTCCAAGAGGTAAAGAAAACAGGAAAATAACCAAACTCTCTGATGTCTCAAATTCTAGTTGATCTCTGGAAGCTCCACGCTCACCGACCAGAATCACAGAAGACGGATCCCCTCGCTTCCCCTTCCAACAGCAAGAAGAAACCCACAAAGTTGCAGTCGCCCTCCGGATGAACAGAAGAAATCGCCAACAATCGTCAACAACACTCCCGGATGTCGAGCCTCCTAGAAATTCTTACAGAAGAATTGAAAACACTCGATCTTCTCACACGACAGCCATCACAGAAAAAGAAAATTCAAATGCCTACCTCTGCTCACAGCAAGAAGAAAGTCCCAAAAATACTGAACTAAAAACTCCAAAAAAAAAATATAGAACTCCTCCAATCAAACCAAGAACATATGCTGAAAGAAAACAAAATATAGAGGGAAGATGGCAGATAAAATCCCCAATAGTTCACTGGCGAACCAGTCTCCCTCCCCTGCTCTCTGAAATGAAAAGTACAGAATTAAATTGGCAGAAGAAATAAATCCCCAAAAGCTTAAAATCCCCTGACTCTGGAAGAACAGAAACTAAAATTAAAATCCTAAAACATCTACCAGCCAACATATGAACTCTGGAAGAACATGAAAGAAGAACTAGCTAAAAATTCTAAAAAATCGAACTACCCAACTTGTCGAACCCCCGAAGCAGAGGACCTTGGGGTCCTTAAATAGCCGCCTAGGCCTTCCTGATTCCTCTCCAGCTCTGCACCAGGATTGCCAGCTCTGCACGCCCAGATCGCCAACGTCGCACGACCTCCAGCTCAGCACGAGCTCCTCAACGGATCCACCTCTGCACCGCACCCAGCAGCTTCGCACTGCCAGCTCTATACAGCTCCAACCGCCATCGCGCCCTCACACCCGCCAGCATCGCCCAGCCTCCGCTGCACACGACGCCTGCATGCGCTCCACACCGCCGCAGCACCTGCTTCGCATCTGGGCACTGTCCGCCTAGCCTCTACTGTGCATGACGCTTGCAGAGCACCCAGATCCGACGTGCACCGCCTCAATCTCCTTTCTGCTTCGCACGAGCTCCTCTGTGTTGGGGAATCGTCCCCCCGATCGGCAGCCCTCTCTCTCACACAACTCACACGTAGAGTTTGGAGAAGAGATGGAAGAAGGGAGAAGAAGAAGAACACACAGACACCAGATTTTACGTGGTTCGGAGGCGAGAGCCTTCCTACGTCCACGACCACAACAACTTTCAATACGACAACCAGAACGGCACATACAAAGAGAATATACCCCCCTTTATATACTGGGAGGTTAGGGCGTCATAATCGAGATTCACATGGACAAAAAAGCCCCTAACTCAGAACCGCCTCAGAACTGCAAAGTCGCCTGACCTGAGAAAGGAGAAGTCGAATGCCTTGACAAATTCTACTGCTGACTTCGACTGATGCATTCGACTGATGCATTCGACTGATGCATTTCTGTAAGCCAAAATTTAGCTTTCGGGGGCGCTGCTCCCGGAGACCCCCGCAAGGGGCGCTGCCCCCTTGACCCCCGCGACCTGACCGCGCAGGTCGAACCGCAACCTGACCCCTTGTGCAGATCTGCTAGAGAGTTCGGGCTCCACATTCTAACAATCTCCCACTTGGAGTCAGAACTCCAAATAATATCAGGCACCTCAAAGTCTTCATCCTCCTTACTGCAGCAAAAGAAAAAACTGACTGTGGCATCCCTCCATCAATCATTCATGGAGACCAACTGAAGCTTGGCAAAGCTTCAGTTTCTCTCTTGTGACAACCTTGGTCAACATGTCTGCAGAATTTTCTGACCCTCTTATCTTCTCAAGCAAAAGAGTATCATCTTCAATCAATCCACGAATAAAGTGATACTTCAGCTGTATATGCTTCGTCCTTGCATGGAAGACATGGTTCTTGGCAAGGTGAATTGCACTTTGACTGTCACAAAACAACACACTGTTGTTTTGTTTCTTGCCCAACTCCTTCAGAAAACTTTTCAGCCACACCATCTCCTTGCTAGCTTCGGAGACAGCAACATACTCTGCTTCTGTGGTTGATAGCACAACAACTTTCTAAAGTTGTGAAACCCAGCTCACTGCAGTCCCACCCAAGGTGTACACATAACCAGTGGTACTTCTTCTTGTGTCCAGATCACCACCAAGATCTGCATCAACAAAGCCTTGCAAAATAACATTACCCTTTTTGAAACAAAGACATTTATTTGAAGTGCCTTTCAGATATCTCAAAATCCATTTTACTACCTCCCAGTGTTGTTTTCCCGGATCTACCATATACCTGCACACAACTCCCACTGCATGTGCTATATCCGGCCTAGTACAAACCATAGCATACATCAGACTTCCCACAGATGATGCATACGGGATTTTCTTCATGGACTCATACTCTTCAGTAGTCTTTGGTGACTGCTCTTTGGACAGCTTGAAGTGACTTGCTAGAGAAGTGTTGACTGGTTTTGCATCTTGAATGTTAAACCTGCCCAACACTTTCTGAATGTAGCCTTCCTAAGATAGCTTCAGAATACTATCTGTTCTATCCCTCACAATTCTCATTCCAAGAATTTGCTTTGCTGCTCCCAAGTCCTTCATAGCAAATTCCTTTGACAATTGCTTCTTCAACTTGTTAATCTCTGTCATACTTGATCCTGCGATGAGCATATCATCTACATACAATAGCAATATGATATAACAATTGTCAAACTTCTTAAAATAACAACAATGGTCCATGTTGCATCTAATGAACCCATTGCTACATATGAATCCATCAAACTTCTTGTACCACTGCCTGGGGGCTTGTTTCAGACCATACAAGTTTTTGTTCAGTTTGCAGACAAGGTTTTCTTTACGATGTTCATGAAAACCTTCTGGCTGCACCATATAAATGTCCTCCTCCAGATCACCATGGAGAAAAGCTATTTTACATCAAGCTGTTCTAGGTGCAAGTTCTCAACAGCAACAATACTTAACACTAATCTAATAGTGGTTAACTTGACAACTGGAGAGAAAATTTCAGTATAATCAATACCTTCCTTCTGTTGGAAGCCTTTCACAACCAGCCTTGCCTTGTACCTCTTGCTGCCATCATGTTCTTCTTTTAACCGAAAAACCCATTTGTTTTGCAGTGCCCTCTTGCCGGGTGGTAGTTCAGTCAGCACCCAAGTTTCATTCTTGTGTAGGGAATTCATTTCATCTTTCATTGCCAACTCCCACTTGACTGAATCCTCCACCTGCATGGCTTCATTAAAGCTCTCAGGTTCATCTGCATCAGTCAACAACAAGTAATACATTGCAGAAGAAAACCGTTCAACTGGCTTACGCACTTTGCTTGATCTTCTTAGTTGAACCTCTGGTTGCACTATAGTGTTCTTAGGATCTTCTTGAGATCTTCTCAACACATCCTCTTCTGAAATTTCCTCCAGTTCAACCTGTGCACTTTCCTGATTTTCTTCACCTGCATCTTTAGATTCCACATCAGATCTATGCTTATAAAGCAATCTTTCATTGAATATAACATTCCTTTGTCTAATGATTTTCCTGCCTTCATCATCCCAGAAGCGGTATCCAAAATCATCAGAACCATATCCAATGAAAAAACATTTCCTTGACTTGGGATCTAACTTGTCTCTGTCATTGGAATCAACATACACATATGAAACACAACCAAATACTCTCAAGTGTGAAAGAGTTACCTCCTTACCGCTCCAGGCCTCTTCTGGTAGCTCACCATTTAGAGGAACACTGGGTCCTCTATTAATCAGATAAGCTGCTGTGTTAATAGCATCTGCCCAAAAGAACTTCGGTAGGCCTGCATGTAGCCTCATGCTTCTAGCTCTCTCATTCAGGGTTCTGTTCATGCGTTCAACAACCCCATTCTATTGTGGAGTATTTGGAATTGTTTTCTCCATACGAATACCATGTAGGGCACAAAAGTCTTTAAATTCCTTGCTGCTATATTCTCCTCCATTATCTGATCTCAAACACTTGATCTTTGCACCAGTTTGATTTTCCACTTCAGCCTTCCACTTCACAAAAGTAGAGAACGCATCAGATTTATTTTTGAGAAAATAAACCCATACCTTCCGAGTGGAGTCATCAATAAAGGTGACATAATAGAGTGAGCCTCCAAGGGATCGAACAGGGGCTGGTCCCCACACATCAGTGTGCACAAGTTCTAACTTTTCTAGCTTAGAACTTCTTCCAGCTTTAGAGAATGTGACCCTTTTCTGCTTTCCCAGAATGCAGTCTTCACACAGTCCAATATCTATGGACTTTAGATCACCTAACTTCCCTTTTGCACCCATCATCTTCATTCCCTTCTCACTCATGTGCCCAAGTCTGCAGTGCCAGATCTTGGAATCCTCTTCTGAATTTGCCACTGCCACTAAGTCTTTGTCATTTGCAGTCATATAGAGAGTCCCCATCTTGCTGCCTCGTGCTATAACTATGGCACCCTTGGTTATCTTCCAGCACCCATTGACAAAGGTAGTGACATATCCTCATCATCAAGCTGACCAATAGAGATCAGATTTCTCTTCAAGCCAGGAACATGTCTAACATTCCTCAGCTTCCACACAGTCCCATTTGCTGTTTTCAAGTGAACATCACCCTTCCCCACAATATCTAGGGGCTCATCATCAGCAAGATAAACCTACCCAAAATTACCAACAACATAATTTTGTAAGGTTTCTTTACATGAGGTAGAGTGAAAGGATGCTCCAGAGTCTAGAATCCATGATTCGATGGGACTGTTAACACTCAAAATCAGAGCATCTTGGACTCCCTCTGCCATGACATTAGCAGAGTCTTCTTCCTGTTTCTGTCCCTGATCCTTTTTCTGTGGAAGCCTACAATCCTTCTTAAAGTGACCCTTCTTACCACAGTTCCAGCAACCATCACCACGGGGTTTAGACTGATTTCTTTTCTTGGACTTGGATCTGTTTCGATTCTGTCCACGCTGATTTGTTCTTCCCCTGCCTTCAGTGTTTAAGGCAGAACCTGAAGCTTCACCAGATTCCCTTCTGCGAACATCCTCGCTAAGAATCAAATCTCGAATCTCTGTAAGTTTCAGTTTGCTTGAGCCTGAAGAACTACTAACAACCGTCACAGTAGCACCCTAACTTCCCGGTAAGGAGGACAGAAGA
This sequence comes from Colocasia esculenta, assembly GCA_014218235.1. Classification (NCBI taxonomy): domain Eukaryota; kingdom Viridiplantae; phylum Streptophyta; class Magnoliopsida; order Alismatales; family Araceae; genus Colocasia; species Colocasia esculenta. Next base: position 90,401,185 of record CM024760.1, read on the forward strand.
ATCAATGCTTTGATCTCATCATCAAAGTCTATTTCTACAGAACTCAACTGGGTTGTAATCACGTTGAATTCATTAATATGATCTGTGACCGAGGAACCTTCGGCCATCTTCAGATTAAACAAACGACGCATCAAGTGTACCTTGTTGGAAGCAGATGGTTTCTCGTACATGTTTGATAACGCCTTCATCAGACCTGCTGTGGTCTTCTCGTTCACGATGTTGAACGTGACGTTTCTGGCCAGCGTCAAATGAACAACTCTGAGGGCTTGTCTATCCAGAAGATCCCAGTCTTCCTTCTTCATACCATCTGGCATCGTTCCAAGAAGCGGCTGATGCAACTTCTTTTGATACAAGTAATCTTCGATCTGCATCTTCCAGAAACCGAAGTCCTTGCCATCAAACTTCTCGATCCTCACCTTTCCTTCATCCGCTGCCATCGCTCCCACTGTTTCCCGCAAACCAGTGCTCTGATACCAGTTGTTGGGGAATCGTCCCCCCGATCGGCAGCCCTCTCTCTCACACAACTCACACGTAGAGTTTGGAGAAGAGATGGAAGAAGGGAGAAGAAGAAGAACACACAGACACCAGATTTTACGTGGTTCGGAGGCGAGAGCCTTCCTACGTCCACGGCCACAACATCTTTCAATACTACAACCAGAACGTCACATACAAAGAGAATATACCCCCCTTTATATACTGGGAGGTTAGGGCGTCATAATCGAGATTCACATGGACAAAAAAGCCCCTAACTCAGAACCGCCTCAGACCTGCAAAGTCGCCTGACCTGGGAAAGGAGAAGTCGAATGCCTTGACAAATTCGACTGCTAACTTCGACTGATGCATTCGACTGATGCATTCAAATGATGCATTCGACCGATGCATTTCTGTAAGCCAAAATTTAGCTTCCAGGGGCGCTGCTCCCGGAGACCCCCGCAAGGGGCGCTGCCCCCTTGACCCCCGCGACCTGACCGTGCAGGTCGAACCGCGACCTGACCCCTTGTGCAGATTTGCTAGAGAGTTCGGGCTCCACATTCCAGCACTCTGCAGGAGTTGCTATTTGCCCCAAACCGCTAGAGCCATCTGCTTCCAGCTGGGGAAGAAAGGGTTTAAATCAAAGTTAGTGGGTACGTGGCCATTTCTAGTGAGATGAGAGAAATGGTAAAATGGATTTTAGGGGGGATATGTGGCTTGATGGTGTTGGATAAATGATGGGATTTTATTAAAAGTATTTATTTATTTATTGGGATTGGGTGGGGTAAAAAGAAAATCTTATTTATTTATTTACAAACTCAAAAATATTTACAAAAGAAATATTATTGTAACAATATCTATTTACAAATGGCTTTTATTTTCCGAAGTGAATCTAATTAGTCAATCTGAAAGAAATGACTTATTAAATGAAAATCTAACATGTGTTCTAACCCCAATATCAACTAACATGTTCAAAATCCTATTCATGGATGAATTAAAAATTAAAATCAAACTGCACATTATTTAGAGACAAATGATGTCTAAAATTATCTATATGTATGAAATTTAACACGAAAAATTTAGTAGTTATCACTCCCCCCTACTTGAACATTGCTAGTCCTTTAGTAATAAAAATTACTCTAAATGTAAGACTAGAAGATGTAATGTCTCATGCTAACCACCCATCATGTAAAAGATTAATGTAGAGATATGTCTTTCCTAATTGCAAGGGCTTATGGCAAGAAATTAGTGCACAAGTGATAGCCCACTTAAGAGTTCACATCGGCCCTTCTGAAGCTCCTCTGCCTTAGCTAGTAATTGAGATTAGATTAATTTGATGGAGAAGAACAGAATTGTGAATAAGATCATTGCTCAGTCAGATTGGGTTGTTTCTCTCAGTTCCATTCTGCCCAACTTTCTTGAGGATTATTTCTCTGAGTTGAGGACTTTGCCCCTTTATTTGCACTTTGTGCACTCAGAATTTTTCTTTCTTTTCATCCATAATGCTGCTCAACCCATCACTTTTCAAGAGTAGCGAGTCCAACTTTACTCAGATCCGAGGCATTTTTCATGGATTTATTTTCTTTTGCTTTTTCTTTTTCTTTTTCTTTTCTTTTCTTTTTCTCTTAAAGAAGGATGGATAGTCAGGTTCCTTGATCACATGCCTTCACTTCCTTCACAATTCACTTAAGGGGAAGGGAGAAAACCAATCACCTCTCTCCTACTAGCCTTGACAAATTTGCTACAATCAGGTTCAGCTAGTCTAAGTGGCTGTGTAGTGTGTGTATAAAAACCTCTTGCCATAAATCCTTACATAAGGTAGGCAAGAAGTATATGTAATCCTTTACTAGAGGCTACCTAATATGGATGTTTGCAAAGGAATGTGACAACTACAAAATTTTAATGGTTAAAGATCATACACATAGTCTGTGTTTTGCAATGCCAAACATTTTTTATTCAAAGATGAAACATTGTGAAATTTTCTTTTTATTTGCACATGCTCAATATAAAGAAAGAAAACGAAACATTAGTTAAGATGGGGACTATAAATGCATGCTTATTCTACCTCTCCCCCTGCTTATTTACAGGAAAAGAAAGTAAGACAGAGAATTACCTGATAAAAGAAATCTGTACACTTGGGTTGCCTCCTAAGAAGCGCTAAGTTTATCATCTTCAGCCAGACACAATTAAGCTTTATTTGGCTCAGCTAGCTTGGTAGACTCAATTTTCAATAAAGGTGGGCTTTCAAAGAAGTGCTTTAACCTCTGCCCATTAACAGTGAATGATTGTCCAATTTTAGGGTCAAGAATGATGACAACACCATTATCATAAGCTTTGACAACGGTGTAAGGACCATCCCATCGGGACTTCAATTTTCCCGGAAACAGACGAAGCCTAGAATTAAATAGCCAGACCTTATCATGCACTTGAAAAAAATTTCTATGAATGTGTTTATCATGGAATGTTTTGGCTTTGGCTTTATAGATTTTTGGCTTTGGCTTTGGCTTTGGCTTTACAAGATTGCTAGCAATTATGATGGGCCAAGTCTCATTTTCTCCTAAAAGGATGTTCTTTGAGCTGGCAGAGAGTGGTTTTAGCTCAACCTTAGGAGGACACTCTAATGGAATTGATGGATCATTATCCTGAAACATGGAACTAAATTGTCCTTCCTCTCCCTCAAACCCTAGAGCACATGGTTGGTCTATTGTTTCGTCCTCACAAGATTCTTCCAAGGAGTCTACCACTAGACAACTCTCTCCTTCAACATGATGCCTAGATGCCTTAAAAATATTGATACTAACTCGCTCATGCCCAAATGTAACGCCGCATGTTTTTCGGATCATTGTGGATCTGTGTTTAGTAGGTTTGGTGACCAAAGTGTGGCCCATTAGTGCGTGTTTCAGGTGTTACACGCGTTGTGAGGCTTGGTGGGCCGCCAGATTGGGCCCAAAGCGTTCACAGGTTTTCTGCCTGTGAACGCGACAGGGGTGTGTGTACGCGTTCTGAACGTGACAGCCCTGGTGGTCGCGTTCTTGTTACCGCTGTTGAGCGGCGACGTCTGCATGCGCACCAAGTGTCGTGCACTGGGTGACCTACTGACGTCGGGCTTGAGAAGGCGACGGTCGCCTATGTTGCATTCAAGTAGCGACGTAGGGCTGCGTCGCGTTCTCAACTGCTGTGCATTTTTAAGGAACCCCAGCCGAACAGAGCTTTGAGAAGCTCAGCTCGGCCGGGGGAGGCTGCTGCGCGGGTTTCTTGGCGATTCGAGGTCCTGGTGGAGTTCTCGGTGCGTTCTCGCTGCGAGGACGTCGTGTGGAGCGGGAGAAACGCCGAGGGATCTCCGCTCTTCGCGTTCTTCGCGAAGGTAGGGTGTTTCTACCTCGTTTGATTGTGTGGATTGCTCGTGGTGTTGATTTGATTCGTTTAAAGCTTAAAGAACATTAGATACCATGCTAGGGTATCCATTAAAGCATGTAAAATGAGAATTAATCATGTTTTGAATGGTTTGGAATGGTGATCCGTGGAGTTTCTCCCGGATTAGGGTTTGCGCCTGTGAAGGCGATAGACCTTGCCGTCGCGACAATGTCGCGACAGGCCGACCCATCGAGATAGGGTTTCCCATTGCGACAGGTCGGGGTGTCGCGTTCTGAAGGCGACCTGGCCTTTTGTCGCGACCTGAGCTAAGAGGTCTGGACATGTATGCCTTTAGTGTTGTGGTTAAACGATTATTTGTATTTGTTGTGCATGTCAATGACAGGTGGAGAGCCAGTGCACTTGTTACACTCACGAAGTGTGTTGCTCACAAGGTGGACATGTTTTATGTGGTTAATGTGTTATGTGTGGTGCGTTGGCACCCGTAGCGCTCTTGAAGCGTGCTGTCTATGTGTTGGACATGTTGTTTACGTGTGTGGTGCACCTGGCTGGTGTATTATACACGTGCTGTTTACATGGTTTGGATACCGTACTTGTGATTTGTGTGTGCATGGCACATCGTACGTTATCGTGTTTATTATATATTAATTATTATGGTTAGTTCGTGGTATTGTGGCGATGAGGTTCACGTCTGAACCTAGCCTCGATCCTCTAGGATCTTTTGTAGATTATTTTGGATGGATGATTAGTTAAGTGTAAGTATGATTATTATGTGATTATCGTGGTCAATGTTTAGTGTGACCTCCACTGTCACAAGGTGATCGATGACAGGCTGTGGTGTTATTATTAATATGGTTTATGTGGGTGATTGTGTAGGTTAGCTTATAAGTCACAGGGTGATTGGAATAAGCTATTCTTAACATATGTATCGTAATGGTAATAGAAAGTGTTTGCATATATATATAGTGATTTGTGCTAGCCGAGTGTGGTGGTCCGGCGCCTATTCCGGAATGCCTCTCTAGTCGGGTACCCCAGGTTCTTTGTGAGCCAGGCACATGTGTTTGTTGTGCTCGGGGTTTGTCCCAGTACTTGTGTTGTACTGTCAAGGTCTGTGTTGTCTTCCTGGACACCCTCACTCCTGAGTTGAGTTGTACGTCCGGCTGAGGGAAAGACGGCAGTGGGACAGCGACTTCCCAGAGCTTGTTTTTAGTCGCTTGTAGTGCGCTCGTAGTTGGGGGTACGGACACCAGTAGTCGACACTGGTCCCCAGCTAGTCCTGTTTTCCAGTGCCTCACTTTAGGGTGCTCCGGCCAGAGACCCTGGAGGTGCCAGGCATGGACCTGCAGTTGTGTGTATGCAGGTGTGGTGTTGGTTGGTCTCCACAGTTGTTTGACTTGTTCTCGTGGAGCGGCAGTTGGACCTTTCGTCCGTGACTGCGAGACTGAGAGGTTGTTCTTGTGTTGTGTTGTTCGGGTTGGATATTGGCCTGATCAGCCAGTAGTTCATTCCCGTGTGGTGGCGTCGTTCCTTTCCGACTCGTGCTTTGCCACTGGCTGTGGTTTGTGAGTTTGTGACTCGTAGTCGAGGTTTGACCTGTTCGAGGTGTGCCCTGGTGTTGGCACAGTTGTGACTGCGGTTATGGCTTGTGGTGTGCCCGAGTGGTGGCACAGTTTTTGGTTATGGTTGGTGAGTGTTGACTCACCAAATGTGGTTTAGCTTGCTATAGTGCGCCCTGTTATGACACTGGTTTACTGTGGTTTCCGTGCTGGTACCTTGTGGTAATAGGTACCTGTACCCCGTGTGGGTACTATTTTGTGGTGGTACGTCGTATACCAGTCTTTTCTGGTGTTGATGTGGAACTGTGTTTCGTGGAGGTCGTGTGGTGTGACCTTCCACTCAATGTGCTTTACCCTTCCTCGAATAAGCTTCCGTATACGGTTTTCGTGTGTGAGGGATTGACCCACTGTAGCCGATCATGTTACTTAGTGTATATAGCTTCTGATATATCGTGGTTTGGGGTTTAATGGACCAACACTTGGTTGGCTGTCCTATTACCCACGAGGTTGAGGTTCGCCTGGGAAGCTTGCAGCCTAGGCAGTGACTTGCTTGTGTGGCTTAAAGCGTGGGCGACTAGTTCTTATTATGGTTTGCCTGTAATGCTTGAGGCCTAGGCGTTACTGTTGTTGAGCGGACTAGTGGTGTGGAGCTAGTCCTGTTGTTCCCTCTTACTTTCCGAGGTTGTGAATAGTTAATGTGTTTATATTTAATTGTAGTTTAAATTCAATTGTTGTGAGCATGAAATGGTTTGGCTATTAGTGTTGCCAATGAGACCCTCTGGGGTTGAGGTGTACGTAGTTTGTTGTTGTTTTTGGGTAGCCCCTACTGAGCCTGTGATTTGTTGAGGCTCACTCCCCTACAGTGCTTTTTAGGGCTTACCGTTGGTTCGGCTTGTGGAGAGGTTGTGGTAGACTTGTACCACCACCAGTAGTGTAGTAGTTAGTGTTGTGTGAGCTCGTGCTCCCTCGGGGTATGCCCCAAGTAGTTGTACCTTTTTAATTAGACATGTAATAATGTAATGGGACAGTTGTAAATTGTTATATGCAAGTATGAGCACATGTACTTTCTTGTGTCTTATACTGTGTAGTTGTCTTTTATATTCTTACTGGACACTTGTGTGAGCTATCCCTTGCGAGACTTCGGTCCGTTCGCGGGAGACGGATCTGGATATGGAGCCTTAATGGGCATAAATATCCAGGGCCGTCACACCAAATGATATATCCATCATTCCGGTAGCACAATCAATGTTAGCTCTTGCTGTGGCCAAAAAAGGTCTACCAAGGATGATGGTGGACAGAGTTAAATCTTGAGGAGTGTTCATGTCCAGAATGATGAAATCAGAGGGAAAGTAACAATCATTGATTTTCTCAATGACATCTTCAATAAGCCTTTAGGAGTGGTGACAGAACGATCGGCTAGTTGAAGGACAACAGAAGTAGGTTTCAATTCTCCTAACTTGAATTTCTCAAAAATAGCATAAGGTAAGAGATTGACACTGGCTCCCAAATCTAAAAGGCTGCTTTCAAAAGTGACTCCACCGATGGTGCAAGGAATTAGTGGAGTGCCTGGATCTTTAAGCTTTTTAGGGAGTTGGTTCAAGATAATGGCACTCACAGTTTCTGGAAGAGTGATTGTTTCAGTTTTATTTCTCATTTCACGTTTTGGAGTGCACATTTCTTTCAAGAATTTGGCATAAGCAGGCACATGCTTGATGGCATCAAGGAGAGGAATGTTGATGTGAACTTGTTTAAACAGTTCCAAGAGTTCTTCATTACCAGTTGGTTTGTTTTTGGATTTTGGCTTTAAAGCTTCAGGAAAAGGGGCTCTTGGAATGTAACAACTTGGGTCTTCACTCATTTTAATTTTGTCTAGAGATTCTTCAGTTATTTTCTCTTTTCCCTTGGATTTTTCAACATTTTCTTCAATCTTCTTCAATTTCAGTTTCAATTTCATTTTCTTTATCCTCTTGCAATGTTGACATGTGTGGGTGAGGATTTGTTCTGATTTTTCCACTTCTTAAAGTAGACACAATTTTAATATTTTCCACTTGGGGGCCCCTAGCTTGGGCAGGAGGATGGTCCTGTTGTATAGGTTGATTCTTGAATTTGTGGTGCTGGAATGTTCTGGACAAAAGCTTGTTGTGTGTTTGATGGTGGAGGTGCATTTTGGCGAGCAGGTGGTCTGTACCCCTGGACTTGATGGTTTTGCTAGTTCTGATAAAATCCGGGAGGGTTGTTCCTTGGGTTTGCTATAGTTTGACTTGGCAATTGACCCAATTCCCTCCTTTGACATACTTCAGCAATCTGGGACTCTATCGTTGTCAAATTTTGTTGAAAATTTTGGTTTTGATATTGATATTGATTTTGTTGTTCTTGCATAGTTTGGCATAGAGTCGCCATCATGTTTTGGAGTTGATTCATTTTATCTTCCCAATTAGGTTGAGGAGGTGGTGGTTGATATGAAGGTTTCTGAAAATTTGTGTAAGCAAATTGTTTGGAGTTTTGATTTTCTTGGACTTGAGGAGGTTTAGAATAAGAAGATTGGCCAAATCCAAAATTCTGATTGGGATAGGATTGACCATACATGGATTGCTTAAAAGAAGGTTGAGACACTTGTTCAGATTGATTTTTCCATGAAAAATTCGGGTGATTTCTCCAACCAGGGTTGTATGTGTTAGAATATGGATCATAGGAGGGTTGTAGAAACCTTGCGCAGCTTGGACTTGTTCTTGAATAAAAGGAGGCAATGGGAAGTGGTGGGACAAGCATGGTAGAGTGAGCTGGGTTAGCACACATAGCGCAAATTTTAGGTGGTTGAGAAAATTTGGGTGTGGCTTGCCCAGTCAAAGACATTAATTGATCAAATTTTGTTCCAACTTCTGCTCCAATCTCTGATCAAATCTAGCTAACATGTCTTTACCCTAGAATCTGATTCTCCTCTCTCCCTTAGTTCATACAACCCTGCCTTGTTTATAGGTCCTAGTGCTCTCTCATAAGAGTGGAGTGAGGCATGATTAATAGAATTTTCACTCAATGTTTCAAAAAGATTATATGCCTCATCCTCGCTCTTAGTCATAAATGCTCCTCCACATGAGGCATCAACCATCTGCCTATTCGATTCTGTTAATCCTTCATAAAAAGCTTGAACAATTTACCACCTCGACAGACTATGATGGGGGCATTTTCTAAGCAACTCCTTTAATCTCTCCCATGATTCATGCATTAACTCTCTCGGGTGTTGGGAGAATCCAGTTATAGCTCTTCTCATGGTGTTAGTGTGGCCAATGGGGTAAAACTTCTTCAAAAATTCCTGTTGCATTTCTGGCCATGTTCTAATAGTTCTCCCTATGGTTCCTAACCAATGTTGGCCTTATCTTTCAAAGAGAATGGAAATAGGGTCAGTCTCAAAGCATTTTCAGTAAAGTTCTGGATCCTTACAGTGGAACAAATCTCTAAGAACTCATCTATATGTTTATAGGGATCTTCATTGGGATTGCCATAGAAAGATGGCAACATCTGAATGGTTCTGGCTTAATTTCAAAGTGATTGCAGGAATTTTCGGCCTAATGCATGTAGCAGGTTGGTAGTCAGAAGGAATAAAATACTCCTTCATTTGTCTGGGTGCGACCTCCTCTACATTTCTAGCAACTTGGTTTTGATTTTGGTTGGCCATCCTATGAAAGAATTTTTCAATCTCGTCTATAGGTTGAGCCAAATCTAAGTTCTGAGAGTGTCTACCAAGCATGCACAGATGGAAAGCCCTCTATTTATGATTTTTAATTTTTAGATTTTTATTGATTTTTGAATTTTTATGAACAAACAAAACAAGCAAACACTTTTAAAACAAATTAACCTAAACACTAAGTGTTCCTTGGACCTATGTTATTTTTCTCAAAATCAGATTTATACTTGCTTAAACCCAATCCTAACTCTTCTTGTACTGGCTAGGTAAGAGGTGGAGTAGAGGGAGGCCCCCCTTGCTTTCGCAAGGACCCAATTAAATAACCTCTAACTCACTTAAGCATAAGCTTTTTAACCTCTAATCCTAGACACCAAACTTAAAGAGAAGTTTTGAATTTGAGAAAGGATAAATCTAATTATGAACCCTAAGGCCACGTCTACTGGTTTTTATTGAAAGTTTAGGCAAATGCAAGAATGTGGAAAATTTTTGTGATTTTTGGCCAAAGGAAAGGGTGATGAAATCCCTCACCTTATCTTTATGATTTCTAAAGGGTGATGCCCTTAAGCAGTCCCTTTTACAAATGTGAAATGCAACAAATCAAGTCCAAACAAGGGTTTTCTAATGCTAAGTCTAATGCATGAAACAAGCGATGGAAGTCTTACCTTTCCTCCGCACTCTTCAATGCAAGAAAAGAAGTGGAATTAAAATGACAATTAAAATGATGAATGTCCTAAAACAAGTGATTCTAATATTGAGATATGAACATTTTATTTTGCAAAACAAACGGCTTAGATGAAAGAGCGATTTGAATTTTTTTAAGATTTTAGATTTTTTTTTATTTTTATTTGGTTTTTGAACTAATGAAATGAAACTTAACTAAGAAAATATAAAGTGATACTATAAACTAATTCTCAAACCACTCAAACCACAAAAGGCCAATTATTACATGCCAACTAAAAGAAATCTCTGTACATGCACAGAGAATACATGAAAGCCTCACTACAAGATTCACTCACACTCTCCTATCTAAGATTATGAATTAAAAGCAAGTGTAAAAAGAAATCAGCAAACTCTCCTTCTCCAATGGGCTTCAAATGTCAAGCCCAATCTCCATGTTCCTCCTTTGTGCAAATCTGAAATGAAGACCCAACAACAAGTCAATAAGAAGCACAATGCAATTGAAATCAAATCAAACTCTAATGCCTCCCCGGCAACGGCGCCAAGATGAAGCGCGGCATTGTTGACTGTGTACTTTCGTTGTCTAGAGTTCCGTGCACAAGTCAATATGCTCACCTTCTCTAAACTGTCTCACAAACATAAAATTGCAAAAGTGAACTAATAGAGTGGTGAGAACAGGTCATATCCATGAAGAGGCTGAATAGAATCTGACTTAAACTACTTTGACTTGAAACCATTCTAACAAACACTTTTCACCAATAACATTGTATTAGAATCAATTCTATGAACAACACCAATGAAATCTCTCACACTCGACATGCCAAACTTAATGAAATAACAAAAAAATTGAATTTAAAGAAGTTTGTATCACTGTACCCTCTCAATTGAGGGATCAAACAAGTAAGAAATCACAAAGGAATAAGAAGTTATAACATCAAATTATTGATCTGTCCAAAATAACAAAATAAGAACACCAATGCCATAGAAATCGAAAAGAAAGAAACACTGAACCACTGTCCTCACAACTCAAAAACTCAAAGATTGAACAGGAAATAAGAAACAGAAATTATTGTTGCTAAACGAGAAGCACAATATGAAAAAGAACTCAAACAAAAATTTAAACTAAGAACAATATGAAATATAGAAATGTACCCTCACTGTTGAGGGATGAAGAACAAACGAGAGGAATAGAATGCAATAAATGCCAAAATAGCAAGAAAAACACAATAAATCTCCAAACTCTCACAGTCTGATACATCAACCAGGAAACATTAAAAGAGATATAAAATTGCAACATCAAATTTCTGATCTATCTATAGAAGAGAACAAGAACTCCCACGGAATAGAAATCTCCAAGAGGTAAAGAAAACAGGAAAAGAACCAAACTCTCTGATGTCTCAAATCCTAGTTGATCTCTGGAAGCTCCACGGCTTACCGACCAGAATCACAGAAGACGGATCCCCTCGCTTCCCCTTCCAACAGCAAGAAGAAACCCACAAAGTTGCAATCGCCCTCCGGATGAACAGAGGAAATCGCCAACAATCGTCAACAACACTCCCGGATGTCGAGCCTCCTAGAAATTCTTACAGAAGAATTGAAAACACTCGATCTTCTCACACGGCAGCCATCACAGAAAAAGAAAATTCAAATGCCTACCTCTGCTCACAGCAAGAAGAAAGTCCCAAAAATACTGAACTAAAAACTCAAAAAAAAAAAGGACTCCTCTAATCGAACCAAGAACAGATGCTGAAAGAAAACAAAATACAGAGGGAAGATGGCAGATAAAATCCCCAATAGTTCACTGGCGAACCAGTCTCCCTCCCCTGCTCTCTGAAATGAAAAGTACAGAATTAAATTGGCAGAAGAAATAAATCCCCAAAAGCTTAAAATCCCTGACTTGGAAGAACAGAAACTAAAATTAAAATCCTAAAACATCTACAGCCAACATCTGAATCTGGAAGAACAAGAAAGAAGAACTAGCTAAAAATTCTAAAAAATCAAACTACCCAACTCGTCGACCCCCGAAGCAGAGGACCTTGGGGTCCTTAAATAACCGCCCGGGCCTTCCTGATTCCTCTCCAGCTTTGCACCATGATCACCAGCTCTGCACGCCCGGATCGCCAGCGTCACACGGCCTCCAGCTCAGCACGAGCTCCTCAATGGATCCACCTCTGCACCGCACCCAGCAGCTTCGCACTGCCAGCTCTGTACAGCTCCAAACCGCCATTGCGCCCTCACACCCGCCAGCACCGCCCAGCCTCCGCTGCACACGACGCCTGCATGTGCTCCACACCGCCGCTGCTGTCTGCCTAGCCTCTTGCTGTGCACGACACCTGCAGAGCACCCAGATCCGGTGCGCACCACCTCCATCTCCTTTCTGCTTCGCACGAGTTCCTCTACAGGAGCTGCTATTTGCCCCAAACCTCCAGAGCCATCTGCTTCCAGCTGGGGAAGAAAGGGTTCAAATCAAAGTTAGTGGGTACGCGACCATTTCTAGTGAGATGAGAGAAATGGTAAAATGGATTTTAGGGGGGGTATGTGGCTTGATGGTGTTGGATAAATGATGGGATTTTATTAAAAGTATTTATTTATTTATTGGGATTGGGTGGAGTAAAAAGAAAATCTTATTTATTTATTTACAAACTCAAAAATATTTATAAAAGAAATATTATTGTAACAATATCTATTTACAAATGGCTTTTATTTTTTGAAGTGAATCTAATTAGTCAATCTCAAAAAAATGACTTATTAAATGAAAATCTAACATATGTTCACCCCAATATCAACTAACATGTTCAAAACCTATTCATGGATGAAATAAATTAAAATCAAACTGCACATTATTTAGAGACAAATGATGTCTAAAATTATCTATATGTATGAAATTTAACATGAAAATTAGTAGTTATCACGTATCATGTGCGTGATTGGCGTGGTGTTCACATGGTTGACGTAGGGTTTCACGAGATTTGTGCAGTATGCACGTGGTCTGTGTGTGCGTGTCGAGTAGTACGATGCCTACCATGGTTGCCTCTTCAGTTGGGAGCCCCAGGTTTTGTGTGAGCCAGGCACGTGTGTGTGTTGTGTACCGTCGAGGTCTGTGTCATCTTCTTAGACACCCTCACTCTTGTGTAGAGTTGTACGTCCGGCTGAGGGAAAGATGGCAGTGGGACAATGACTTGTGAGAGTTTGTGTTTTGTCGCTTGTAGCGCACTCGTGGTTGGGGGTTACGGACACCAGTAGACGTATTGGGCCCCAACTAGTCCCATCTTCTAGTGCCTCACTTTAGGGAGCTTGGGCCGGAGTCCCTAAAGGTGCCAGGCATGGGCCTGCGGTAGTGTGGTCAGTAGGAGTGGTGTTGGTTGGACTCCACAGTTTCTTGTCTTGTTCTGGTGGAGCGACAGCTGGACCTTTCGTCCGTGGCTGCGAGATTGAGAGGTAGTCCTGTGTGGTTTGTCTAGGTCAGTAGCTGGTGTCGCGAACCAATCTTCGTGGCTCGAGTGTGGCGTTTACCTACTTTAGAGCGTACACCTGGTTGTGGTTTGCCATTTATTTATTAAAGCTATTTTTATCAATAGCATGTGGTTAGTAGAGTTTACAGCTTTAATATCCTGTTTAGATAGTTCTATAAAATGTAATCGTAACTTTCTACTGTTGTTATTTATGAATTTGGTTTGCTCGGTTTCTAGGGGAGTTTCCCTACTGAGCCAGTGACTTGTGAGGCTCACCCCTACTCCTTTTAGGTGAGGGAGAGTAGGAGACTTCTCACCCTTCGTCTAGTTCTGAGCCGCAGCGTTGCGGGGCAGGGTCTGCACCTTCAGCAGTGTAATTATCTTTCTTTGTACACCTCGAGGTATACCCCAGGTTGCTGTAAGTTGTGTCTGGTTATAGTTGAGAAATGGCGATGTAAATTCCTTGTAAATATTTGTGAGACGGCAATCTTATAACATATTTCAGTAGTTTCCTTTATATTTCTACGAACTTGTGTGAATGATATCCCTTGCGAGGCTACGGCTCATTCGCGGGAGGCAGAGTCGGATCAGACATGTTATTGGGTTAATGAGTCTGGACGACGAGGACCACTACAGTTGGTATCAGAGCAAAGGTCTGTGTGGATATAAAGGAATCAGAAAATTGCATTGCCTATTTTCTACTTTAGCCCACTGCTGGTAGTTGACCCTAGTTTTTGTATTGATAATTGTATGTGTGTGGTTGAAATATTATTTGTGCAGGGTCAGAAATGGCAGATAGAAGGGATTGGGGAGGAGGTGGAGATGAGTCGGGAGAGGATGCTATGCAGCAGATGATAGAAAGGATATGAGAAAGTCTTACAGATATTCAGACGAGGTTGGATCAGCAGGCACCGGTACAGCCAGCAGTCGCAGTACCACCAGTTGTAGAGGAGGCAGTGCCAGTAGCACCAGTTCCACCACCAGGAGTTGGGGTACCACCCTTTGTACCCATACCCCCAGTAGCACCGGCACGACCAGTTAGTGCAGAGGAGCCTACGACACTAGTGGAGAGGTTTTGGAGGTTGCAGCCCCCTACATTCTCAGGAGGCCCCAACCCCGACACAACGGAGCACTGGGTGCACGAGATAGAGAGAGTGTTTGTGACGATGAGGTGTTCACAGACAGATAGGGTGATTCTTGCCACCTACCAGTTGCGAGGTTTTGCACAGGAGTGGTGGAGATTGAAGATGCAGACGGTGTTTGCAGGAAGGCCAGAGGATACTATTACTTGGCATGAGTTTTGACGGTCTTTAATGATACTTTCTTCCCAGTCTAGATACAACAGGCGAAGAGAGAGCAGTTCCAGACTTTACAACAGGGGAATTTATCGGTATTAGAATATCAAATGAGATTTATGGCATTGAGCAGATATGCACCATATGTGGTGACTAATAATACCATGATGGTAGAATACTTCATCAGAGGCTTGCGAGCTGAGTTGCAGGATGCATGGATTCTCCTTATGTGCAGGACGATGGAAGAGGCGGCACAAAGAGCAGCGATATTAGAGAGGACTGTTCGGGCCAGACAGGGACAGTCGCAGACATGTGGATCAGGTAGTTTTCGGCTTCCTCAGCAGTCAGTAGGCATTAGTAAGGGTAAAGAACCCTCCAGAGCTTCCTCGTCATAAGGATTTGTGAAGTGGGGTAAGCAAATAAAGAAGTTCTCCGAGGAGGAGGTTGAGGTGGAGGCAGACAGCAGGGTAGTTTTCAGCAAGGTCGTGGTTACAGACCACCAGTTCCATAAGAGTCACAGCAGAGCACAGCAGGGCAGCCCTCAGCTTTTCCAGGTTTTAGGTGTTACACCTGTGGTCAGTTAGGGCACTTAGCCAGAAACTGTCCGCAGTCCTAGGGTTACGGATACGGCAGAGGGACTCAGCAGTAGCAACAACCATACCAGCCACCAGCAGAACAAGGTAGATGTGCACCATACCAGAGAGGAGGATGGGGTCGAGTGATGGCAATCACCAGAGCACAGGCGGAGGCATCCAATCTCATTAAAGGTATAATACCGCTCTTTGACTTTTCTGCTAGAGTGTTGATAGATCCGGGTGCTTCCTATTCATTTATTTCTGAAGATTTTCTGGATAGCATAGTACATTCCCTAGAAGAGAGACAATGTGAGTTGGTAGTAGAAGTTCCTTCGGTGGCTACGTGCTCACCTCTTGTTTTCTAGATGAGGTTCCGATAGTGGTTCAGGGCAATCAATTATCAGCTAGATTGTATGCTCTGTCATTGAAAGATTATGATGTAATACTGGGGATGGATTGGTTGGAAGCTTATGGGGCACTGGTAGATTATAGAAAGAAGAGGGTCAGATTTTGCAGGCCCGGTGGAACAATATTTGAATTCCAAGGTATGTCTTTTTATACTGCTAAGCTTATTATTTCCGCACTTAGGGCTAGGGGATTGATTAATGCGGGGTGTGTAGCGTACCTTGCTTAAGTTAGCTTAGTTGAGTCTGATAAGTCTGTAGAGTCAGTGCCTGTGGTTAGAGAGTTTGCAGATGTGTTCCCAGAAGATTTGCCAGGGTTGGCTCCACACAAAGAGGTAGACTTCACAGTTGAATTGCAACCAGGTAGCATGTCGATATCAAAGGCACCATATAGAATGGCACCGACAGAATTAAAAGAATTGAAGAAACAATTACAGGAACTGTTAGAGAAAGGTTTTATCAGACCCAGTCATTCGCCATAGGGAGCGCCAATACTATTTGTTAGAAAGAAAGATGGCAGTTTAAGAATGTGCATTGATTATAGGCATCTGAACAAGGTCACAATCAAGAATAAGTATCCACTACCTAGAATAGATGATTTATTTAATCAGCTCCAGTTAGCCAAAGTATTTTCCAAGATTGATTTAAGGTCGGGGTACCACCAGTTGCGGATCAAGGAGGAAGATATTGACAAGACAGCTTTCAAGACCAGATATGGGCATTACGAGTTTGTGGAAATGCCATTTGGCTTGACAAATGCGCCAGCAACCTTTATGAATTTAATGAACATGATCTTTCACCTGTATCTGGATCAGTTCATTGTGGTCTTCATTGATGACATTTTGGTATATTCGGCGTCAGAGGAGGAGCATGCAACACATTTGAGAATTACCTTGCAGACATTAAGGGATCACCAATTTTATGGCAAGTTTAGCAAATGCGAGTTCTAGTTGAAAGAAATTCAGTTTTTGGGTCATGTCATCTCAGCAGAAGGAGTTGCAGTTGATCCAGCTAAGGTTGAGGCGGTAATGAAATGGGAAGAACCGAAGACAGTGTCAGAGATTAGAAGCTTTTTGGGTCTAGCAGGATATTACAGACGATTCATCCAAGATTTTTCAAAGATAGCAGCTCCCATGACACGATTGACAAGAAAAGGGGTACCTTTTATATAGTCTTCAGATTGCAGGCATAGTTTTGCAGAGTTGAAGAAGAGGCTTACCACAACACCGATATTAGAGATTCCGTCAGGCAGTGGCAGGTTTGTTTTATATACAGATGCATCAATGAGAGGTCTGGGAGCAGTGTTGATGCAGTATGGCAAGGTGGTAGCCAATGCATCTAGACAGCTAAAGAAGCATGAAGTAAATTATCCAACACATGATTTAGAGTTAGCAGCAGTTGTTTTTGCATTAAAGATATTACAGCACTATTTATATGGTGAGAGGTTTGAGATATTCACTGACCATCAAAAGCTTAAAGTACATCTTTTCTCAGAAAGATCTGAATTTGAGGCAGCGTAGGTGGATGGAGTATGTGAAAGATTATGACTTCAGTTTGGCATATCATCTAGGTAAAACTAATGTGGTAGCAGATGCACTGATCAGAAAGGCAGTTATGAATCAACTTATGATCAGAGAATGGAAATTGTATGAAAATGTAGCAGAAAATTCATTGTATGTGCCTAATAGCCAGCGGCGAGAAATATTAGCAAGCAGTACAGTGGAACCCTCCCTGTATTGGCAAATGGTGGAAGCGCAGAGGACAGATGATAGTTTAGCAAATATTGTAAGAATGGAAGAAGTGACTCTTGGAGATGACAGTGTGGTCAAACTCAAGGGTCGATTATATGTGCCAGCAGATGCTGAAGTCAGGCAGAAAGTGTTGGAAGAAGCTCATAGATCGAGATACACCATTCATCCAGGCAGTACCAAAATGTATCAAGATATGAAGAAACATTTCTGGTGGCCCAATATGAAGAAAGAAATTACAGAATTTATAGAAATATGTGCAATTTGTCAACAAATAAAGGCAGAGTACTAGAGGCCAGGAGGACTGTTACAGTCGTTACCTATTCCACAGTGGAAATAGAATGATATTGCTATGGATTTCGTTGTTGGTTTGCCCAGGTCATCAACATGTCATAATGGTATTTGGGTTTTTGTGGATAGATTGACCAAAGTTTGTAGGTTATTACCAGTAAGTATGTCTTGGTCAGTGGATAGTTTAGCCAAATTATATGTAGAAAGAATAGTACCTTTGCATGGGATTCCAGTTACCATTGTTTCAGATCGAGATCCCAGGTTCACATCAGGCTTCTGGAGGAGTTTACAAAGAGTGGTTGGCACAGAATTGAGATATAGTTCGACTTATCATCCACAAACAAATGGGCAGACGAGAAAGAACAATTTGAACAATAGAAGATATGTTGAGGGCTTGCTGCTTAGTTTGGGGAAGTGTATGGGAGCACCACTTGGGTATGGTAGAGTTTGCCTATAATAACAGTCATCATGCAAGTATTGGAATGACACCTTATGAAGCATTATATGGTAGATCGTGCAGGACACCATTAAATTGGCATGAAGTGGGTGAGAGACAGGTTATGGGTCCAGAGTTGATCCAGCAATGTGCAGAGACAGTAAAGTTTATCAAAGAAAAACTTCAGACAGTGCAGAGTCGCCAGAAAAGTTATGCAGATACCAGACGCAGGCCTTTACAATTTGAGGTTGGAGATTATGTATTTTTGAAAGTTTCTCCTACTAAAGGTGTACTCAGATTCAGCAACAGAGGAAAATTGAGTCCGAGGTATGTTGGTCCATTCAGATAAAAGAATGAGTTGGTGGGACAACTTACAGATTGGATTTGCCAGCAGATTTTACAGATGCACATGATGTGTTTCACGTCTCAATGCTTAGAAGGTATATCAAAGATCCTACCCAGGTGGTTAGTTATCAAAGAGATGATTTCAGGCCAGACATGACAATGCCAGAATATCCAGTGCAAATCACAGGTCGCAGAACCCAGAAACTCAGAAATAAAGAAATTGAACTAGTGAAAGTCAGGTGGGAAAATAGATAGGGTAGAGAAGATACATGGGAACTAGCAGATGAAATGATGAAAGCGTATTCATACTTGTTTGAGTAAGTCTTTAATTTCTTTTAGGTGATAGTACTATGCTTGTTTAAATAAAAGTTTTTGGTGTTGAGTTTCCGTTTTAAATTTCGAGGATGAAATTTCTTTTAGGTGATAGTAATGTAGCATACTGACCGTTCGGATCATGGCTTAATGGTTATGGAGGCCCATATGTGGCCCATCAGTGTGTGTAGCAGGTGTTCGCGCAGGTTTTAGGTGCGTAGTGGGCTGACAGGTTGGGCCTAAAGCGCCTACCTATTCACTGTCTGTGAACGTGACAGTGAGGAGCGTCGCGTTCTGAACGCGATGGTCCTGGGTGTCGCATTCATGGAACCGCCGTTTTGAGTTGTCGTCTGCATGCGCACCGTGTCGCATGCTGGGTGACTTGCTGACGTCAGGAGTGGGAAGGCGACGGCCAGAACCGTTGCGTTCAGGTTGCGACAGTGTGCTACGCCGCGTTCCCAACCGAGCTTTGTTTTAAAGAAGGTTTTGACCGAATAGAGCTTTAGCAAGCTCTGCTCGGCCAGAGGAGGTGCTGTGCGGTGGTTTCTGGGCGATTTTGCATTCTGAAGGTGTTTTCGGCGTGTTCTCACTGCGAGGACGCAATGTGGAGCAGGGGAAACGCCGTGTGGGTCTCGTTCTTCGCAGAGGTAGGGAAATTCCACCTTGTTTTATCATGTAGATTATGTGTGTGTTGTGTTTAATGTGTTATTGGCTTTGCAAACAGTAGATACCATGTTAGGGCACACATTAAAGCATGAAAAATGGTTAAAAGCACCAGGTTACTGGGTTTGTAGGGGAGATCCGGCGAGGGGTTCCTGGATTAGGGTTTCTCCTGTGAAGGCGACGAACCAGGTTGTCACATTCAGAACGCGACATCCCAACCCGTCACGTTCTGCTTCTGAACGCGGCCTGTCGGGGCGTCGCATTCAGAAGGCGACATGAGACCCTGTCATGTTAACAGGTCCGAGGGCCTTTACTGTTGTGCATGTTAGCATGGTTATCCGATTATCATGAATTGTTGTGAATGGCAATGGTAAGTGGTGTGTTGACACCTGTAGCACTCGGGGAGCGTATCATGTGCATGATTGGCGTGGTGTTCACATGGTTGACGTAGGGTTTCACGAGATTTGTGCGGTATGCACGTGGTCTGTGTGTGCGTGTCGAGTAGTACGACGCCTACCGTGGTTGCCTCTTCAGTTGGGAGCCCCAGGTTTTGTGTGAGCCAGGCACGTGTGTGTGCTCGAGGCTTGTCCCAGTACTTGTATACCATCGAGGTCTGTGTCATCTTCCTGGACACCCTCACGGTTGTGTAGAGTTGTACGTCCGGCTGAGGGAAAGGTGGCAGTGGGACAACGATTTGTGAGAGTTTGTGTTTTGTCGCTTGTAGCGCACTCGTGGTTGGGGGTTACGGACACCAGTAGACGTATTGGGCCCCAACTAGTCCTGTCTTCCAGTGCCTCACTTTAGGGAGCTCGGGCCAGAGTCCCTAAAGGTGCCAGGCATTGGCCTGCAGCAGTGTGGTCAGCAGGAGTGGTGTTGGTTGGACTCCACAGTTTCTTGTCTTGTTCTGGTGGAACGGCAGCTGGACCTTTCGTCCGTGGCTGCGAGACTGAGAGGTAGTCCTGTGTGGTTTGTCCGGGTCAGTAGCTGGTGTCGCGAATCAGTCTTCGTGGCTCGAGTGTGGCGTTTACCTACTTTAGCACGTACACCTGGTTGTGATTTGCCGTTTATTTATTAAAACTGTTTTATCTATAGCATGTGGTAAGTAGAGTTTACAGCTTTAATATCCTGTTTAGATAGTTCTATAAAATGTAAGCATAACTTTCTGTTGTTGTTATTTGTGAATTTGGTTTGCTTGGTTTCTAGGGGAGTTTCCCTACTGAGCCAGTGACTTGTGAGGCTCACCCCTACTCCTTTCAGGTGAGGGAGAGTAGGAGACTTCTCACCCTTCATCTAGTTCTGAGCCGCACCGTAGTGGGGCAGGGTCTGCACCTCCAGCAGTGTAATTATCTTTCTTTGTACACCTCGGGATATGCCCCAGGTTGTTGTTGTAGTTGTGTCTGGTTATAGTTGAGAAATGGCTATGTAAATTCCTTACAAATATTTGTGAGATGACAATCTTATAATATATTTCAGCAGTTTCCTTTATATTTCTACGAACTTGTGTGAATGATATCCCTTGTGAGGCTACGGCTCGTTCGCGGAAGGCGGAGTCGAATCAGGCACGTTATTGGGTTAACGGGTCTAGACGACGAGGACCGCTACAAAGGATGAATAGGCCGAGCATTTTCGCGGCTTCCATTGGAGAGAAACGAGGAGTCGCTTGACTGTACCATCCAGATCTTTGTAATGAACAAACTCCGGGAACTCACCATAAGAAGTGATCTCAATGCAGACACGAGCATACGAAAGTCCCCTGCACTCAACAGTCATCTTATCCAAATAGAGAAGTTTGCCAAGAGTACTAGCAAGGTTGGATATGAAATCCTTTGTCCAGAGATGGAGAGGCAGACCGTGAATAGCTACCCATAAGGGTATACTCTTCAAGCTATCGAGCTCCATGCGGACATCAGGAGACCATCTCCTAAGAATCATAGGATGGCCCTTGACAGACCAGAATCCCTCCAGGACTCTATTCAAAACCTCCTCCACATCGAACTTACAAATGAAGAAGCCATTATCCAGGACATACAACTCGAAAGCAGAAGTCTGCCAACGAGATTTGATGAAGGTATGCAGAGGGAAGTACGTAGTTTTGAGTCCAATGACATACCCTACAATCGCTCTTGACCAAGTTGCAAGAAGGTCATCCGAGTCTTTAACTTCATAGACAGCAACCTTGATCCCGTTGTTGAGCTCCGATTGGAAGAACTGAAGGTCCAAGGATGGATTAGACATCGAAGACTTGAAGAGTGAGCTCCATGCAACCAGTCTGGAAGAGATCGGTGGCTTGGAAGCAGACCTAGCTCTTCCTCTTGATCTAGAGCGCCCTCTCTCAATCTCCCGAGAAGAGGAGCTAGCAAATTTGAATGACGAGACGCCCAAGGGATTTGAGGGGACACCAGAGGTCTTCTCAAATAGGTTGGTCGCCGGAGAATGACCGGAGGCCACCACGATGGCACCTCCAGGCAGAAGTCGCCCAGAATCCCCAGACCTTCTCTCTCCTCTCTCACTCATGACTTGATTATGAGGGATGCAATTGACTTTTAAAGGGAAATTTTAATTCTCGGTCTAGTTTAGAGTAGGATAGTTAATTGTTAGTCCAAACTAATTTAAATCTTAATATTTGATATTTTCTAAAATTAATTTTCAGCCCAAAATAGATGACAAAAACCATCAACTTTGATATACGGTCCCTTAGTTGTACACTAAAAATATCTTGCTTAGTTGATGAATATTACATGACTTGCCATTCCTTCCTTCACCAACTCTTCCCCGTGGCAGCTCTCTGCCGAGCATCCGCTTCTCCACCTCCGACCAGAAGCCCTCCACGCCATGCTCGTCGATGAGCCACATCATCCAGCTCTTCTTCAGGACTGCCTGGCATATTGGAACGACGTCCTCCCTAGGCACCCGGGCATCGAGGCACCGCCTCCGCCCACCACTTCCACTCCACCGAAGTTATAGCCGTTGATGGACATGGCGACATGTGGGAGCAAACCCAAGTCTCGCAGCTCAAGGCGGCATCCCGTTGATGGACATGGCGACATGTGGGAGCAAACCCAAGTCTCGCAGCTCAAGGCGGCATCAGAGGAACCTACCTCATAGAAACCCTAAACCAGTCGAACTCTGTGATCTCCGCTGGCACCCCATGAAAAGACAGGGGAAGAGACGCTCCAGTGAGAAACATGTGCACAAATCCCTATCCCCCCCTCCCCCCGACCCCAACAACCTGAACAGCGACAAACCCAGGAACATAGGGCCAGACACGCCCGAAGTGAGTATCTCATTCACTAAAATTATACACATTTCATAGGTGAATGTGAGGATGATGAGCACACTGATAGGGATGGACAAGAGTGATAAGTATCTTGATATTATTTAGATGCTATAGTAGTTATTAATAGCCTTTTATTTCTATGCAAGTTAAGTAAGTGTCACGATGGGTTGGGTCGTATGTATTGACTCTGATTAGTGGATGAAAAAAAAAATAGAAATTTGAGATCAATAAAAATATTAATTGACTGCTTTGCACTCAATTCTGAGTATTGGCCAACGGATATACTTTATAAAATTAGATTGAGATCACTCATTGAATAGGCGGTCCATGTCCATGGCAACGGCCATGAACCGGATCCATGACCTGTACGTTCCTTCTCTTTTTCTGGAAGTGATTAGATTTAGATCGCACTTCTCACAACTGTGCGAGAAAAAGATTTAAGCCACGGTTTGCGAGGGCATCTGCCGCTAATGATATTCTCCGGAGGTGGGAAGATCATCTATCATAGAAGATGTATTTTCTATGTATATAAACAAAATTTTTGTGATCATAAAGCAGAAAAAAATCTCTTAATAAAAGAAATACTCGAAATATTTCCAGCAAGTCAGAAACTACGCTCACCCTTACGGGCAAAAAGTACACGAGAGCCAGCTGAAACATGAACAAGTACATTAATTGTAACAAAACCCACAGCCACGCACATAAGAACGATACAGCTGGCTGAGGGATTGGTTCACAGCTACAAATCAACAGGTCGTCGTCACCTAACACTAGCTGCTTGGATCATCCAAGCTGGACTGGTCCGGAGGTGGTCTACGCCCAATCTCGGACGAGGACGTCACAGGAGTGTGTGGTCATTTGACTAGTTGTCTTCCTTTGTCATCTAGCGGGCCAGGGCCCAATAAGAAAGCTGGTTTCTCTCTATCTGTAAGAGGCCCATTACCCATCCGGAGGAAATTCTGGGTTGGGAAAGGGACAGATCAAAAACATATTTATATGGGCAGGGCTCTCCGAGCAGAAGGATGAAATATATAAAAATACTCCTCAACGAGCAATTAGAAGAAAAAAAAAAAAGGGGGGGGGGGGGGGGGGTCCGGGGGCGGCCATTATGTTATGGGCGACACCTGGGCCATGCCCTAATTTTCTCACTAGTTGTCCCTTTTTAGTGGGCCAGGGAGGCCCAAAATTTGATAAAAAGAAAGGTGACGGAGAAAGGGGGCGATGACATAAAATCCTGAATTTAGGGGAAAGATTTGCACCCACCACCCGGGATAATATATCCTGTTTTCAGGAGACAATGAGTCGACATTAATGGGGTTTGCCCACGAAAGCGATCCCCCCTACCTTTGCTGGAGCATTATGTGGTTTTCCAACTCTTTTATTAATTTATTTCTTAATGTTATTGGGAAAGTTAAAAGGAAGCAAGGAGGGATATGTACGCGTAGTGGGAGAGGCAGAGAGAGGTTGGTTGTCTCATCAGTCATGAGTGGGGGGAGACGGGGTCCCCCTTTAGAAGAAAAGAACCATCGATATCAATATTGGGTACGTAGTCCAACGAGATATACAGAGGAATGTGAGGATGTTAGGTAGGGATGTGAATGGTAATTAATTATCCCCTCCCTTGCAAAACTTGAACAAAAGAATGACGCAGATGGGTTCATCTTTTTGAAACCCTTGTGTTATAGGAATGAGTGTGTCGTTGGCCAAAACGATTGCAAGTTGATCGATGTGTAGGCTTAATATATAGTTGATGGCATGGTACTGATAATTAAGCGGGTGTGGTCATATATAAGATTTGTTCTTTTGATCCATTTACCCGTGGACTGATGAAGATTTCAAGTGTATGTGTAGTGCATAGGTTGTTCTTGAAATTTGAAAAATCTGTCGAGTGTTAAATTGTGTGAAAAGCCAAGTTAATTTCAACCGATCGAAGATGTAATTTGGAGTTGAGGTTAAATATTTCTGATGATTTGTACTGTTTGGTTTGATCTTTGCAATAGGAAATTTTTTTGGTTATGTATTGTACAAGTTACAAGTACTCTTTATATAATTAATTAGTAGGTGTGTGGACAGTACATTAAAAACTATCGATTCCGTGGCCGGGAAATCCATCTTTGAGTTTTGGGAAGAAGGATCTTGACCATTTGCCTGGCTGAGGTCCTTATTAACAAGTTTAGGATGCTCTCTAATGCATTTAAACATCTTTTGGAATAGATGGTAGGTGTGTTAATTTGAGGCTGAAATTTGTGAGAGGGCACGACTGGCTCTGCTCTTGCCCCGGTTCAGCTCATATCTACATCAGCTGAAACATCTTCTTCAAGCTGAGATGTGAAGATTCTCCATCGGATATTTGCTCTTCATACTTTTCATATAAACTTTGTTATTTCATTGTGAGATATATTAATTAAATATGTGTTAAGTGCTCTTGATCAAGAGTACGTGATTGTACTTGTGCATGTGTGTGTGGGTGTGGATCGAGATAGCAGTATGTATGGTTGGACATACTAGATTGAACTGGTCCTATACACTGAACCGTATCGTACGTATTTGAGATCGAAATTTAAATATATATGAATTTGGACCGTATCAGATTAATTGGTACGCTGCGATTCATGCATATTGCATGTGCTTAGAGATTAATTCAATTAAATCCAATTAATCGGTCTGACCAACTCTGGATAGCTAAGCCTGTTAACACCTTTATATCTGGAGAGAGAGAGAGAGTGTGTGTGTGTGTATTTTATTAGAATTTTTAGTAGTTAGGTCCAATTATATATTCTTGATCAGGAGTGAATGTAGGACAGGATTTTGTTGGATAGAACCTTAAATGATCACTATCTATTTGTGCGATTGACTCTTTTCTTATCTCTCTTCTTTGTGATTATAATTTTGTAATTCGTTAAAAACTTTAAAAATATATAAAAATTAATTTATCCATCTCTTAGGTGTGTTCCATAACTCTCGACCTCTAGAGTTGTAACTAACATTGGCATATACATAAGGGAGAATTACTAATTAGCCTTTGTTTTTTGGAGATTTATTTTTAGGTCCTTGACTTATATATTTATAGTCACAGATATAAATATGTAACTACATAATTTTCTAAAAGAGTCAGAGTCCTAAAAATAAGTCTCTAAAAAATAAAAATTAATTGGTAATTCTCTCTATACATAACATCATAAGAGGAAAGCTATAATATTTTCTGTTTGTCACCTGCTTCTAATTAATGGCAAGCTTGCCTCTTCAATGGAGTAGTACGTACCCATATGCTCTCTCTGTACCTATACAAATTGGTTTTTGAATTATGAAGTTAATTTTGAATAAGATATTCTCATTTCAACCAAAAAAAATATTACTTTATCTCATTCTTTCTTTCACTTAAAGAATGATGGTGCTTTTAATGGTCATAGGTACTTCTCCCCCAAAGTAGGTATTTGTTTTAGTAGAAGAGTATTGTTTATATCCCTAATAAGATAAATAGGATAACTGTCATACTTTCAGGATATACAATGGGAAGATATCACAAAACTCATAAGAATAAGCATGGGGTTATAGCTTATGGTGTTTATGTATATCACAGAAGCTATTATATATATTCATTATCATTGTCAATA
The DNA here is from genome assembly GCA_014218235.1 of Colocasia esculenta. Taxonomy (NCBI): domain Eukaryota; kingdom Viridiplantae; phylum Streptophyta; class Magnoliopsida; order Alismatales; family Araceae; genus Colocasia; species Colocasia esculenta. The sequence goes on from CM024760.1 coordinate 90,427,356, forward strand.
ATAATATTCTTAATATATACATCCAGATGATTATAGCTTTACACCTCTCATGCTGAAATCACGAATGGGTCCTCAAGTTATGTTTCGTAAGAACATGATGAGACCACATGTCCGAAAAATATTTTTTGATCTTTTTTTTTTTTTTTTAAAATTTCATATTATGATGGTATAAAAATGAGTCCGAATTCTCTTGAGATATAGGAGGATCGAACTCAGTAAATATTTGAGGGGTTTAGAGTGGAACCGTTTGTGTTTTGCGAAGATCCCAAATCGAAACATAAAAAGGTTCCGGAAAAGGATTTTTCCCAAAAACCCCTCTAATACTTATTGATAGGTGCGGACCCATGTTAACAATAACTTCTCCTAATTTTTACATCTCTTATATTTTAATAAGATAATGATTGATAAATTTAAGAATTTATATTTGGCCCTCCTTTATTTTAAGATATTTTATTTTATTTTGTACATCTTCTTACTTTGACTCTCTTATATTTTATCTTGTGTCGAAGTTCAGTCCTCTCATACACTGAGAGGAACCAAAATCTATAAAAATCGATGTGCCCATGTATTAAATCATTAACATACACCAACGCATGACTTGTCATACCGGTGCAGTTGAGACGTATTCCATCGTACTTGGAAAATTTACACAATTGCAGTGAGTTAATTATCTTTTTTTATGATTAAAATTTAAAATTTATTTGAGTCGATCCCATATAATATGATACGGTTCATATTATCTCACAAAATTTGAATTGGATTCGATTTCACAATTTGACCGACCTTGCATCAAAAAAACATGTTTTACAATTCATGAAACTTAGGATATTACAAAAACATATATTATTTGATAGAGAAATACATGGAAAATCCCTGTCTTACAGTTCCTTTCCGACTAAGGATTAATACCCAAGAACAAAGAAGCATGCATGCAGATGCAGTATCCGACACAAAAGGTAGCCTTTTTTGCGCCCACAAAGTGGCAGAGTATATATATTATATATGCAAAGGCAAAGGCCTCTAACCACCTTTTGTTCTCGGAAGCCTCTATCTACCTCTCGTACCCACCACCATGTGTCTGCTAATGCCGTGTGTTGTCGCAGTCCTGCGTTGGCCGGAAAATTGCGAGCCGTGAGAGGTCGCTCTCGCCCTCTATCCTTCTCAAACACCATTTTGTACGCTCTCGTGTGAAGTTTTTTGTTGGAGAATTTAATGCCTCTTCGTTCCTAACAAGGACGTCCCTCCACCCGCGTATGGTCGGCGATGGAGTTGTAAAGTTGGGGAAAAAAGAGAGAGAAAAAAGAACAGAAGTTGCCTCATCACCCCATGGCCAATCTATGCATACCATGACCATTAATTTGCTCACCCAATTTGTGTGGGTTCTACATCTTTTGGTTCGAACTTAGTTGTTATTAGCCGAAGCTAGTTTATGTATATAATTCATCGACATGTTTGGACTCTTTCTGCTGAAATAAAGTTTGGGTTCGAATTATATATGCATATGGGGAGTTTGGGTCAATTACATTAGGACTAGCAAAAATCTTGACGAGGAAAGAGAAACTAAGTTGGCGCTATAATGGACACAAACACTATATGTGAGATATGAATATTTTTTTTGACCAAGAAACTAGGATATCATATTAAATAAATAGGAGGAGTACAATAGTAGGTATGGTGGAACATACTGAAAAAGTACAGAACAAACCATACTCAACGCACAGTAGAAATAGAGATGACAACCCAAACATCCCCACACATCGGGGCCAACAAACAAGGAAACTGTTGCTCAACACGGAAAGGAAAACACCAGCTAACGTGCAAGATCCAGAACGAAAGAATAAAGAAAATCCACTAGATACAACAAGACGAGAAGAAGCTTGAGCATTTTAGACCGCTACGAGGCTCCGCTCCAATGATCAAAGCTGCTGCAACAACTGTGCAGTAAGCCTCACTTTGGTAATGAGTTAACTCAAAGTTAACTCAGAGTTAACTCAAAGTTAACTCAAAATGGACTTTGGCAACCAAAAAAAGTTAACTCGGTTAGGTTTGAGTTAACTCAACTTTTTCTAACCCACCACACCCATGGAACAGAGTTAACTCAAAGTTAACTCAACTTTTTCTAACCCACTCACAAAGCAGAAATTGAGTTAACCTGAATAACTTTAGCCATGGGTTGGAGTTAACTCAAACTCCAACCCTTACCAAAGTGAGGCTAAGAGAGTATGTCCGACAGATACACACCAGAAAAGGTAGTGCGGATGAGCCCCAAATCTTGGGCAAAACCAACTTGACCAGAACCCCACCACGGGGGATGAGGGGAGGGAGCACCAAGATAGAACATCACCTGATCGATCTGAAGAACTCTAACACAAGTTTCCTCGTTGGCCAGAACCTGGAACAAAAGGATTGGCAGATGGATCTGGTAGAACGCAGCAGGGAAAAGACAAGAACTCCGGGTTGCCGGTGGAGCTACCGACTGTGCCGGAGAAGAAGCCCTCCAAAGGAAGGGGAAACCCTTCACTGTGGAGACAAAAGTCTCCCACCAAGGTAGGAGTAACAAAATCGGACCACCAAAAGGGGGCGACCACGACGGCGACGGGGCGGGGGGAGAGGCTCCACCTGGATTGGAGCAACAACGACGCCAAGACGGAGACGGAGGGGGAGGGGGCGGACCCCCCTCCCCTCCGGGAGGAGACGAAAGCAGGGGCAAGCCCTAATTTCCCAGAGCTCCTCTCTCTAGAAAAGACTAGAGAGAGACCCGGACCATGTGGGATATGAATAATTTTGTACTTTGAGCAATCATATATATATATATTCAAATACTATACAAGGAGTTTCTTTTTTGCAAATAAGGAGGTACACCGTCAATTATTCGTCGTTGTTGCCACCCAGTCTAGCACATATATATCTAAGACCTTGCTTTGATGCAGAAATAAGATATACAGTGAAATGGAGATACACTTAAATATTTGTGCAACATATGTTTTGAATTTTATCTGAATCATAATTCGTCTTATTGTTCGGATCGAATGTGCCGTATTTTTTGTGGTACAATACAGTACTATACTATTCCGTACTGCTAAGATATAGTGGGGAAAAAAACTTGTTTGATTTTTTTTTTAGTTTTATGACTTGATGAATATTTAAAATGAGCAGACTTTAAAAAAGAGAGTAAAACATAAGAACATCACATAGAGAGGCTGAAAAATATTTTTTTTTATTTAGTCATTTAAATCAACTCAACACACAATCATTTAGTGTTCATCTAACATTACATATAAACATGTCAAAATCACACACACATAATGTTTAAGTTATCTATGATACAATCATGAACTCTTATAAGTCAAATACAATACTCATATTAATATAGTACTCATATCATCGTCCTCACGTTTCTCATCTTCCTTTGAAAGGTTCAGCATTCTTTTCCAACTCTTCCCTTGGCCATATACACGAAAAGTTACAAATTAATACAATCTTCCTTAACATGTAAATAAGAACATTTAACAAGTTCTTATCTAATCCTCCTCATCATGCTGAGCATATATGTCTAACAAAACTCTCATAGTAGGGGGTATAATTTTCATCTCCGAACAACCTCACATTATAAGTGCTCTTCAAAAAGCGCAAATAATCAACATAAGGTATGTAATTTTCATATCAGTCTTGATACATACGTTGATATTCTATATATTGCCGTGTTCCTTGGCGTACTATTATGGACCTTGGTGGTGGAACGATTGAACTTACATGTACAAACCATCATCACCATATTGGTATCTAGAGGCATAATAGCTACCATACCCATGATGTAGTCTATATGGATCCAATTGTGTAGTACCCCAAAAAATTTATTAATTTAAAATTTTAGATAAATTAAAAATTTATCTATTAATAATCTTAAACTAGTTAAAAAAGTACGCATCATTATTACATGTGTGTAAACCCATATAAAAATTTAGTAAAAATAGTAGTTATACTTTAAATAATATTCTATAATGACCCATTAAGAAATTTAGACATAGAAAAATCATTTGAACTGAGTTTAAGAATCATTGCGACTTATTATCGTAATTAAGGAATAAGTCGGAGAACCATTATCATATACGCCAAAGTAAATTATAAATCAAAATAAACATATGGGTAAAGTTTAAATAATGTGTGTTGATAGCCCATTAGGAGAATTAGACCAATGGATAATTTTGGCCCATGAATAAATTCTCTAATAAAAAAGGGGTAATTAAACCCATTAAGTAAATTAAGTAAATATGTTGTATAGGTGATCCATCCATGGGATATTGGGCCAAAAGCAAGAGTCCAAATGATGGATGGGAGATAAATAGAATTAAATTCGTAGCTAAATTAATGGTAAATTAAAAAGGGTAAGAAAATCCCCTTACAACTCATGTAATTATCCTAAAAAGAGTCCTAATCCTAGTCTAACTCAATAAGGCTCTATCCTAATCTAAAATGAGATTTAGATAAGAGGAAATAGGGATAAAAATAGGAGACTCATATTAAATAGGGAAATTCGTAACTATATTATCTCCTAATTAAAAAGAGGCAATTAAAGTATTAATATGACTCATATATATCTTAAAAGGAGTCCTAGACTTATCCTAATCCCTTAGCCACAAAATTTGAGTTCTCCCCAAGCCAAATAGGTGGATAAATACTAGCAAAAAAAGATAAACATGGGAAATTCATAGCTAGAAGAGAGGGAAGAGTTTTAAGGGTATTGAAGTCTTAAGAGATACAAATACTCTCTTATTTCGTACCAACCCAACCCTAGACATCTTATGGAGCTTGGAGGACGAGAAGGAAAGCCCCTAGGACGAGGAGATCAAGGAGGAGAAGGCTAGGAACGAAGGGCTTCATCAAGTTTTTCACGTTTTCAAACCCTAGGATTCTAAGCGCTTTAAGGTAGGCAATCTCTCAAGCAAAACCTAATTAACTTTGACCTTAGGTAGACCATGATCCCCTCTTGCAAAGCCCCATATTTTCCCCAATTTTTACCATGCCATTTGGGAGTATTTCATGTTCCAATCCCTGTCATGAACATGTACCCGAACCAACATGTTTGCCTTCAATCCATGCATACACTTGATCTCGTGCCTTGCAATTTTTATCAAACATGCACCATGATGTTAGGGGTTGAATGATCCTAATTTCCCCAATTTTATCATATAACATCTTCGAATTAAATTGGATTCCATCACTGTGTATGATTATAGGTTACCGAGATGTAACCTATTCATAGCATGTCCATACCATATCTATTCTCTAATTACTCGTCACTGTTGATACATCTGCATGTCTATTTTCGTTTCAAACTAGTTTTGTTATTTTTCGACATGTATACGATTTTATATGATTTTTTAAAGACCCCTGTATCACCATGGGAAGGATGGGACCGAAACCCAAGGTGGACTGTTTCACTTTTGGGGCTCGACCTAACCTTCTGAGAACGCGACGGCCCGACCCGTCGCGATTCTCAGAAGGTCGCGACAGAAGGGAATGTCGCGTCATGAAAGCGATGGCCCGACTCGTCGCGTTCTTCACACCATGATACAATTGGCCTTAACGCAACAGACCAACACGTCACGTTCTAGACCGTTTGCTCAAATCGCGACCAGTCACCCCGTCACGACTACAACATCAATTGATTGTCTGACCTAGTACTTGAGAATGCGACTGACGTAACCGTCGCGATTTGAAACGCGACAGGCACCCCCGTCGCAATTTCACTGTGTCAAACAGAACCCTAATCCTTCATGCAAACTGTGCTATTCATGTCATTTAATTACTGTTTAAGCCCTGCCAACACTGTAATGATCAGTACGACTTAATTGTGAATAACAGGTAATATCTACATGATTTCCCATTAAATAAAAGACATGTGCACAACTATCTCATACTATCATGATTATCTTACACTTGCACACACTATACATAAATGTTTGCCATGAAACCTTACCAAATTTACTCAATAATATATCTGATAATTAAGTACAATTATTCATATAAAGTCTCTATTATTTTAAATGAACTTGTCGTCGTTTATCCGCGTGTTGTATGCCGCCATCGTGTCCCTCTGCCTTCGAGTACTTGAGGCAAGATGGACAACGTTTCATCACACACTACTATCTTGGCTTGGACGACCTCTCCGTTGGGAATACTCTTGACAGGACCAGGAACTCCTTGTCAAGGCCTTCGTAAGTCTCCTTGGCTTTGGGGGACGTCCATTGCCGACGAGTGGGTTGTACCATCAAAACCTATTACACCCTTAGGGATTAGCATGATCCAACGGCCTTAGTTTGTTCTCTCTTACCTTGAGATCACGTCGGACCACTGGCCTGTGTACATAGTACGACTATTGGGCGGTTGTGACTTCTACCAGACTGCCGACACATGACCATGTGTGTTGGGCAACTGTTATTATCGCATGTTTATTGTTAATTTATGAATATGTCGCTGTTCTCATCTACTATCTCTATACTCTCATCTGTTCACATTCTCTCTACACTCTCATCTATTCGTCTACTACTACTCTCATCTATTCTTGGTACTATATTTGGCCATACACTTGATTGTCTAAGATAACAAACATAATCTATGCCAGACAATATTATAAAGGGCCCGATCTGGTCCTGGGAGGTGTGCCCGAAAGTGCCATTTGCCTACGAGAGTTAAATGATCAGGGTGTTCGGCATGCACCCAGCACCATATTACCAAGATTTAATCTATGACAATCAATCAATCAATCACTATACTATTTTCTCTGGGTTGACAAGAAGCTCGACCAAATGTGCTATCTCTATTAGTGCACTTTTGTGTAAATGTTACATACTATTTCGTTATATGGCCAATCCATTATCATGCTTGTTGTGCTATACTCTCATGAAAAGTGCTATTGTTTCTCGTTATCATACGACGTTACTCTCTTGACTATACTTGATCATTCTTTTTAGTTAGCCTGCTTTACAATACATTAATCACTTAAAGCATACCTGTTTACACGAGATATTAAGTCTTACTGAGTGTTATCGCTCACCCTGTGCTATTTGTTATATGTGTTTTAGGTAAGTCGGATGATGACGTTACCCACACCAATGGGAATGGACTGGAGTGATGAGCGACCTGGAGTCGTAGCGATGGAATGACCTTAGTATCATAGAGTCTAGTTAGATATTTGCTTAATTATCTTTTCCATTGTAATGATGTCTTCGAGCCTTATGTTTTGGCTCAAAATTAGTGGTTGTAATAGTTTAGGTGATTTATTAATAAAATGAAGAGTTTATTACAATTATTGTTCATTAGTTGCTTTGATTATTTGCGCTGCAATTTACACTACCATATACTTTGCTCACGTCTCCCCTGATTTATTCCGCTGCTAAATTGGAGGGGCGTGATAAACTGTGTATGTCCTGAAAAGAAACTATGACCCTCACTGCCAGCCTCAGATGTTGTGTCATCTTGTGTGCTCAGTCTCTCAAAATCGGATATAATCCCTTGATAGCTGCTACTGTCTAAAGGACCCATGTGTCCTCCTTTATTATCTACTTTCCACCTTCTTATTGTGCTTAGTGGAGCACTGTGTTCTCGACCGTCCTAGGTAGCATGCATGAACTCAGACTCCAATGGATGGTACTATATTATAGTGTAACGGTCTGAACCGGTCAGCGCCACCTCCACTACCACCAACTCCAATGTGATCATTATATAATATTATGATATGACAAATGTATTCCATTAGATCAACACCAAGAATCTAAAAACATAAATAAAACTATAACATTAAAATTTATAATAAAGTATTAATATGACACTAAGAAATTAAAAGAGAGTAAATTATACAAAAGACATGACCACTTATATAAAACATAATTATCTTTAATTTTAGAATAATTTTATATTATTAATATAATTCTGATACTATATTTGATTGTGCGTACTTCGATGGGATGACATTCGATTATGAAAATAAAGTCAAATCTGAAGTCATCATAATTACCAAAAAAATGTATTGATTCTAAAAATATAAATATCAGGAATATTGATGCATAGATGTTGAGATTAAGTCGATCTAATAATTTTGGGGACAATTTTTACTTGACAAAAAATTAATTTTAAAAAATAAACTAAAATTACTATAATTGTATCATCTCTTAATTAGCTTATGTTTGAAATTTTATCTCAATTAGACACCATTTAGACAATGAGAGGGGAAGGAAACAAAAAAAAGGTTTAACGGTTTGCCACAGACCGGATTGTACTGGTCCGCGGCGTGCTGCAGTGGCATGCTCGAGTCACCCCATTGGGGTGACCCGATGGTGCAGTTTAGCCAACCGTGATCTAAACTATAGAATGAGAAAAAAGATTTAGAGAGAGAGCTTGATTTTTGGCTAGGCTCTATCTCATGTATATAGCGAATTATTAGATGGTTGGGGAATCGGATGTCGATCTTGGACAGAAAGAGAGGGACCTATAGAGAGAAGTAAAGATAGGGGGTCTTAGGATTAGAATTTTAGAAAAAAAAATCTTTGATGCCTAATTCAGATCCTAGTAAGAGGCAAAAAAGGAGGATAAATGATTTGAGATCTCTTCTTAAAGTTGGTGGGTTTAAAGTGTTAAGACATCACATATCTCTGGCAAAAGTGTTTCCTCTAGTTTTATGTTGGTTGAGCCTCTTTACTGGTCTCATGTGTTGTGGCTACAAATATGATCATGATTGTGGGCATCTATCCTACTCATGATGAATCTCTTCATACACATGACTTAGTAGGTTTCTGTCGACCGTACGTGGACCATATCTCATTGGCCGTGTGGAGACACTCTTAATTAGTTATCTCTCCATACATGCACCATGCCTTGTTGTTGACCCTAGGAGTTCAAGAGAGATGTGAGCATATGCCCCGTTAGCACATGTGCAGAGTGGTGCTCAACGTAGACAAACGTCGTTAGGTTTCAAGGTTCCACTTCTCAATTCTGTAGACCAACTTATCAGGCAGAAATGTTTGTTGTTTCACTTTCATCAAGCTAAGGTTTTACCTGCTTGAGATTCTGTTAGGAAAGATACCCTTCAAGCTACAGGTTGCTATGTTATCCGCTGGTTAAAGCTACAGGCTGCTATGTTATCCGCTGGGCTAGGGCTTGCCAACATAGGTGTGGAGTGTGGGGTGAATAACTTCTTACTATGGTGTATTCTGAGATGTTATCTCCGAAGCTTATTCTATCGCCTAGGCTGTGTAGAAACTCTAAAATTTTAAATTTGATAAATAAATTAAATTAGAACAAAATGGGAATAACTAAAACCTATGAAGTCAAAATAGGTGATGGGTTTACACTATGGTCCATGTATGAACTAATGGGTCCAAAAGCTAATAGCCAATGTTTGATTAGAGATAATTAAGCCTAATTTTGTACGTTAATTATTAATAAATAAAAAGAGTTAAGATAATCACTATTTTAACTCATAATTATCCTAAAAAGAGTTCTAGTTCTACCCTAATCCTTTGGCCATGGATCTAGAGCCCACCACTAGTCAAATGGAAGGATAAATACTAGGAAAAGTTGAGATAAATATAGGAAATTCAAAGTTGGATGAGAGGGAAGAGTTTTAAATGTTTTGGTATCCTTAAACATACAAATACTTCTCCATTTTATCTCTAGCCGACCCTATTGAACCCTTGGATCTTGGAGGATGAGGAGGAGGACCTCTGGGACATGGAGATCGTAGAGAAGAAGGCTAGGAGCAAGGGATCTTCCAAGTTCTTCACTCTTCTTATCCTAGGATTTCAAGCGCTCAAAGGTAGGCAATCTCTCAAGCAAAAACAAATTAAATTCGACCATAGGTAAACCATGATCCCATCTTCAAAAGTCCCATGTTTTCCCCAATTTGCATCATGCCATTCATGAGTATTTCGTGCTCAAAGTTCTGTTAAGAACATGTACCCGACATGACGTGTTCCTTTTTAATCCATGTCCATGCTTGATCCTAAGCCTTGAAACATTTACTGTGTTGTGTTGAGTGTGTATTGGAATTTCTTAATGATGATTTTTTTAATAATGACCAATTAACATCACTCACATTTTGATTTTGATGATGACATAGTGAACATATTGAATATATTATAATAATGCTCAAACAACATGTTCTTGATACTTAATATCTCATATCCTACTATTTATGACATGTTTTGATGGTCTACTCTTTATTTGTACAGGTTTACAGAGTTTTTGTAAAGTAGGTCGACTCTAGTTGACAGACAGGTCGACTCTCAAGGTCTGTCCAGCAAACTCCTGAAGAAAAGATCACATACAGGTCGACTCCAATTGACAGATAGGTCGACTCTTAAAGACTGCCCAGCAAGTTTCTGAAGAGCAAATGTCAGTAGTATCGACTCTATCTGGAGATGAGGTCGACACTAGCATCCATCCAGTGAATTAGTTTTGGAGGAACACACAGGAGGTCGACTTTGCCTATTGATTAGGTCGACTCTACCTGTTGATTAGGTCGACACTAAGTGTCTGTCAGGTCGGCACTAGTGTTCTGACAGTAAGCCCTAAATTGATGATTGATCAATAGGTCTGATGAACAGTCCATCCCCATATACTTTTAAATTAATTACATGCTTATTTTGGTGATAAACAAAACCTGTCAAAAGTTTTCTAACCCTGTTTTATTTTAGCCTTAAGCACAAAGAAAGTCAAGCATTTGTGGTAAATACTTACATACATCATTTCTCAGAAGAGCCATAACGATTCCTTCATTAGCTATAACGATCTCCTCTCAAGTTCAACGATTTTCTTGTAAGATTGAATAACCTTGCTGTGTAAACAAGTCGATATTATAACAACTCTGTAAGTTATCGTAACGACTCCTTCAGAAGTTATAACGACTTGCTCATTATAACGACTCTGTAAGTTATCGTAATGACTCCTTCAGAAGTTATAACGACTTGCTCATTATAACGACTCTGTAAGTTATCGTAATGACTTCTTCAGAAGTTATAACGACTTGCTCATTATAATGACTCTGTAAGTTATCGTAACGACTCCTTCAGAAGTTATAACGACTTGCTCGTCATAACGATTCTGTAAGTCATCGTAACGATTTCTTTAGAGAGTTATAACGACTTGCTCGTCATAACGATTCTGTAAGTCATCGTAACGATTTCTTTAGAGAGTTATAACGACTTGCTCGTCATAACATTCTGTAAGTCATCGTAACGATTTCTTTAGAGAGTTATAACGACTTGCTCGTCATAACGATTCTGTAAGTCATCGTAACATTTCTTTAGAGAGTTATAACGACTTGCTCGTCATAACGATTCTGTAAGTCATCGTAACGATTTCTTTAGAGAGTTATAACGACTTGCTCGTCACAATAATTCTGTAAGACATCGTAACGATTTCTTTAGAAAGCTACAACAACTTGCATCTCATAACGATATGATAAGTGTTTCATATCGATTTGTTCAGAATCAGAACGACTTGCCATGTTTCATAACGATTTCTTATATCATCTGTTATAGAACGACTTGGTTGTGGTAACGATTTCATAAGTTATCATAACGACTTCTTATGAGTCTACAGCAACTTGATCATAACGATTCTATCAGACTTTCATAACGACTGCATAAGTCATGTTTCCATTAATTAAATGTTTTCCTTGATTTAAGCTACATTGAATAGTCAAAGTCGCATCACGTCTGTTGACTTCCATGCATTTAATAAAGACTGAACGTATCTCTGCACGGATACAGAACATATCTTCCATTCTCGTGTATCCTCTGCATGCATCTTCTAGAATGATAAACTGTCACTACCATATTTGTGTCTATCTGCTCTAACGTTGATTGACATCTGGAGATAGTATAGGCTGTCTACCATTAAAGCTCAACCTTGCAGAACCTTAAGGATATACTATCCTACAACATCTGACACAGATAGAACTACAAGCCAACTCAGAAGATCTCATCACTTTGCGTGCTCCAAAGAACAAAAGACTGTCGACAGGAAGCTTCCACAATCCTTCAGTCTAACGTTCACTAAAGCTGTGAGACAACGGTCATCTCTTCGTCCTCATTCAAATTGGAGATATAAATACAAGACGAAGTTCCGAAGACGATTAATTATTGATGAAGGAAGCTTTATTGTCATTTTAAGAGAGTCTAGAACTCTGCCACTTTTAAGTCTTCAGAAGATCACTAGAGCCAGAAATTCTCTCCTTTCGATCTTGGCTCCTAGCTTCTCGTGCTGTGAGAAGAAAAATCAAGGAAGAGCTAGATTAGTTCTGAGAGAGTCCACCTTGTGTAGATCTTTGACTCTCAGTGCTTGTAGCTTCAGATTGAGTTTTGTAAAAGCTTGATCTAGGAGCTAGTCATTTCCTTCAAGATTTTCTTGTGTTCTTCCCTTCGTGTGTGAAGGAAGACCTAGTGGTGTCCAGGGTGGTGTTTTTCCCTTCGGAAGTGAAGGAAGACCTGGTGGTACCAGGGTGTTGTGTTCCCTTCAGGAGTGAAGAAAGACCAGCTGAGCTGGATGGTGTTTTTGTCCATAGGGGGACTGTACCCTAGTTAGTGAAATCCTGAGGGTTGCTCAGGGACTGGACGTAGGACTCCTAAGGAGAGGAGATCCGAACTAGGATAAATCTGTGTGTTGTGAGATTGTCTTTATCGTGTGATTGTTGCTTTTACTAACCATTACTAATCCTTCCAAGAACTTTTTATGTTTGTTTGAGTTCAGGTTTTATCAGATAAATTTTATTTAAAGACCCATTCACCCCCCCTCTGGGTTAGCCAACCGGGCAAAAGCTCGACTCTCTCTTTCTGTGCAAACCCAGAATTGTGCAGAGTATGAATCCGATGGTTGTGATTCGTTCTAAGGTTCTTATGGGATATGCTATAATTAAATTGCCCTTTCATCCAAGTGGAAATATGATGAAGACCTTTTGGACACGTGGCAGCCCAGGATGCTTTCTAGGTTTCTGTGCGCATTCCCTTCACGTAAAAAGGGACTGCACGGAGGCTATAAAAGCTCTTATCTATGTTCTGAAGCTAACAAGCACCCAATGAGCAATCTAGAGCCTACAAGCCTCTAGCCTTCCAGCAAGTACATCCAAAGGGACGTGGTGATCAAGGCCAAGCTGTGATGTGCTGAGAAAGGGAGCAGATCGAGCAGAAGAACAAAAGAAGAAGAATAAGTACTGGAAATTCAGATGCCACTGGAGCAGAGCATCAAGAATTGAAGAGGATCTCCATCGAATTCCTTCAAGGCTCTTCAATTCAAGCTTTTGCAAGACTTCTTCACCGAGGAACATCCAACCCACATCTATTTTAATTATTTCTTGGAGTGTTCATATCATTTTCGTCTGTGAGATCTGTACATGAAGTTCTGTGCAGATTTCTGTGTATGATTGAGTCTGTGAATCAAATCATTGCTAGAGGATATGATCTCTTATGTTTTTGATCTAGCTTGGTTTGAGTCGTCGTGCTCAGTTTGGAGTCGTCATGCTCCAGTTGTGGTTTGAGCTGTCATGCTCAGTTTGGAGTCATCGTGCTCCAGTTGTGATTTGAGACGTCATGCTCTAGTTGTGGTTTGAGCCATCGTGCTCAGTTTGGAGTCGTCATGCTCCAGTTGTGTGGAGCCATCATGCTCAGTTTGGAGTCGTCGTGCTCCGGTTGTGTTTGAGCTGTCGTGCTCAGATTGTGAGTCATCGTACTCACGATTGTGTGTTGAGCCATCAAGCTCAAAGGTGTTTTGGAGTTGTCGTGCTCCAGTGTGTGTTGTACTCTTTTTGAGTAGTGTGACCTCACTGTGTGAGGGGTGGATGTAGGAATCACTGGTGTGATTTTCGAACCACCTAAAAAATCCTGTGTGCAATAGTTTGATCTATCTCTTTGTGCTAGATGCTTGCATAGGATTTCGCTTTCACACACTCTCTCTAATTGCTTCACACATCATATACACACAATCACACATTCCACACATCAGATCAGTAAGATTTTCTATTTGAATGGATCTATAATTCGAAGTAATGTTTAAATTGGTTAAGATTCTGCATTAATTGGTGTTAGATCTATTCAACCCCCCCTTCTAGATCTGTTCATAGTCTGAATTCGATCCTACAATTGGTATTAGAGCGGGTTAATATCTGATTCTGATCTGATTTGATTGCTTCTGTTTGATCTTTTGGAACATCATCTGATCTACTTGAATTGCTTGATTACTTGACTACTGAAGTTTCATTTGATCTATTTGATCTATCTGCTTGGACTGTTTGCTTGCTAATACATTGTTTCTTAACTTGATCCATAGAATCTCAAGGTGCATGATTATTAGATCTAATTTTTCTGTTGCACTGATTCACTATGTTTAGATCTAATAGTCTTTTGAGTTGATCCAGTGTAATGGCACATTACTTTAACTTGCATGAATTTCGTTCTATAATTTCAAAGAAATTTCCAAGCTTATCACCATCTTCTAAAATGCAGTAATCTTTAGGGAAGAAGAAGAGAAGAGAAGGAAGAAAAAAAGACAAATGCTTAATGGCAAAGAAGAGCTTCAATGAATCCAGAAAAATCAACAATCCAAAAGACTTTGGCTCTCACAGCACATTCCATGAGCTCAGAGCATTCTTCACCATTTTCAGAACACAAGAAATCAAATGGGTCTACAAGGTTAGGTAAATCAATTCCAGACTCATCTATGTATTCTAACTCTGATTCTGATGCAGATGAAGGCATGTCTTATGTTGAATTGATTGAATTCTGTGAGAGGATACAAAATCTTAATGTAAAGCTGAACACTAAAAATAAAGATTTGAAAAAGACTTTAAATCATTGCCATAAAGAAAATGAAAAATTAAAAAATACACTTGAATTGCTCCAGAACAATGATAAAGATCCTTCAGAAGAAAATGAGAATTTGAAAAATGAAGTTCAGAAACTGAATTCTGAAAAAGAAAGTCTGAAAGATAAAATCAAAATTTGTAAAAATAAATTGAGTGGATTAAAAGATAACTATGAGCTATTGAAATCAAAAGTCATCAATCTGGAAAATGAAAAAGAAGAATTGATTGATCTCAATGAGAACTTCAAATTTGACAATGATTAATTAAACAAAAGGATTTCCAACATGGCTCATGACCATCAAATAAATGAATGAAGCAAACAACATGTTGAAGAAAATAGTCATTTGAAAAGGAAGATTGAATGCATGTTGCATAACAAACCATTGGACAATGACTATAGCAATTTAAGTAATAAAATTGCTGATTTTGAAAAACAAATTGCTCAATTTGAAAATGAAAAGAACAAGATGAAAAATGGTTTGGATGTCATGCTAAGCAAACTTCAAATTTCAGAAAAAAAGTTGTTGTATTAAAAGCTGAAAAATAGAAGCTTCAAAATGAATTGAAGAATACTACAAACACAAGTCTTGCTTTTGTGAAAAATAAAGAAAATGAAAAGAAAATCAAAATAATATTTGTCAAAGCTGCTGCGAACAAGAACTCTGATATCTCTAATGAAAAATCAGTGAAAGTTCATGTTCAGAAAATATTCAAAAACAAAATGACAAAAATGACAAAAATGCTGCTAAGAAGAAGAATCCTGTTTCTGTGAGAAACCAAAAGATGAAAATGATGAACAGTCTATCCCCATGTAATTTAATTAATTACATTTCTATTTTAGTGATTAACAAAACCATGTTATTTTGATAATTATCAAACCCTTGATTAAGGTCACTAACCTATTTTCTACAAGTCTTAAGCACAGGAAATAAGATCAAAGGAAAACAAGCCAAAATAGGTAAGAATTTTCATACTGTAGAAGCATATTTGTCTAAATACATTAATTTGTACTAAGCCATAACGATTTCCTTTGTTTACAATGATTCCATAATCATAAGGATTCATATATGCTTTAAGGATTTGATAGTATTCGTACGATTCCTTTAGTCATCGTAACGACTTGCTTCATAACGATTCCTTTAATCATCATAACGACTTGCTCTCGTAACGATTCCTTTAGTCATCGTAACGACTTGCTTTCGTAACGATTCTTTTAGTCATCGTAACGACTTGCTTTCGTAACGATTCCTTTAGTGATCATAATGACTTGCTCTCGAACGATTCCTTTAGTGATCATAAGATTTGCTATCGTAACGATTCCTTAGTGATCATAACGATTTGCTATCGTAACGATTCCTTTAGTGATCATAACGATTTGCTATCGTAACGATTCCTTTAGTGATCATAACGATTTGCTCTCGTAACGATTCTTTAGTGATCATAACGATTTGCTATCGTAACGATTCCTTTAGTCATCGTAACGATTTCTTTAGTCACAACGATTCTTTCATATCTCATAACGATTTGATTATATCACCTTGATCACAACGATTCTTTCATATCTCATAACGATTTGATATATCACCTTGATCACAACGATTCTTTCATATCTCATAATGGTTTGCTGTTAAGTGACAATGATTGGTTGCATAACGATTTCATAAGTCATAAATGCATCGATTTCATATTAATCAACTTTGACATATGACTTATTCCTTTCAAAGGGTTGAATAGTCAAAGTCTTCGCACATATCCCTCTAACCTCTGTGCATTTATTACTCTGAACGTATATCTGTATTCATGCAGACGATATTTCTATATCGTATCTTTTCTTAAAACATTTTTTAGAACAACAAATGGCATTACTATTTTGATGAACATTCATTCTGACGTTGACAGACAACCACAAGAGATAGCCTAGCTGTCTACTATTTAGCATTTAATGTATGCAGGTCTCTGACAACATTCGTCATACACGTTGGACAAAAATAGAAGCCAAAGAAGATCACAGAAGATCCTCTCTCTCTCTCTCCTCTCTCTCTCTCTCTCTTTGCGTGCATGAGGGATAAAGGACTGTTGATTGGAAGCTTCCAAGTGTCAAGCAGTCTAACGTACACTTATGCATAGAGACAATGGGCACTTCAACGTTCAAATTTGAAAAGGATGATATAAAAGAGATTGAAGATTCAAAGAAGACACACGGAGAACCAAGGAATACCAAGTGAAATCATCTTCAACCTCTCTGAAAGCCAAGCAAACACCTCTATTAGTTTCAACTCTAGCTCTCTGTGCTTAGTGTAAATCTGTGAGAGAGCTTCTTGTTCTGAGAAGAATCCATTATTGAAACTCTTGTTCTTCTTAGTCCTTGCTTCAGATCAAGTGTGCTCTATAAGCTTGATCTAGGGGCATCTTCCTCTTGAACATTTTTCAGGTGTTGTTCCCTTCGGTGTGAAGGAAGACCTGGTGTGGTATCCAGGGGTGGTTCCCTTCGTTGTGAAGGAAGACTTGGTGTGGTATCAGGGTGTTGTTCCCTTCGGTGTGAAGAAGACCTGGTGTGGCATCCAGGGTGTTTGTATTTCCCTTCGTGTGAAGGAAGATCAGCTGCGGCTGGGTGTAGGGTCCTTAAGGGGGACAGTACCCTTGGTAGTGAAATCTTGAGATATTGCTCAGGACTGGACGTAGGACTCCTAAGGAGAGGAGATCTGAACCAGATATTCTTGTTGTGTGATTGCTCTCTGTGTGATTGTGATTATTTAACTATAACTAACATCCATCAAGTGTATTTCTCTGAAACGTTTTTAGTGAACAGGTATTAGTTGATAAAATTTTTAAAGACCCATTCACCCCCCTCTGGGCTACCTAACTGGGCAACAAGTGGTATCAAGCGAGTCTCTTCGACAAAGAGAAGATCCAACGATCTGAAGAGTAAGATCCATGGCAGCTCAAGGTCACAGTGAAGGTCAGTCGGTCAACCGACCACCATTGTTCGATGGAGAAGACTATGCTTACTGGAAAACAAGAATGGAATATTTTCTACAAGGTCATGACTACCAGATATGTCCATAGTTGAAGAAGGTGATCTCCTAGTCACCAACGAGAAAAATCAGTGGACAGATGATGATAGGAAGATATCTCTCAACTGTAAGGCAAAAGTATTTTGTGCTGTGCCCTCAGCAAAAGGAGTTCAACCGTGTATCTGCCTGCAAATCGCAATGGAGATGTGGGAGAAATTAAGAATCACCTATGAAGGCACTGACATGGTTAAAGAGACCAGATAGATATTCTGTAACTCAGTATGAGAGGTTCCAGATGCAGCCAGGAGAGTCCATAACCCAAATGTTCAGCAGATTCACAGACATTACAAATGGCTTAGCTGGACTTGGGAAGACATATGAAATTGGAGATATGGTTAGGAAGATCCTCAGATCTCTTCCATCTACATGGACTCCCAAAGTAACAGCCATTGAGGAAGCCAACGACCTGAAAAGGATGTCTTTGGAGAAGCTTATTGGGTCCCTTATGGCCCATGAGATCAACTGGAAAGGTTGGAGAGTCCTCAAGCAGAAAGAAGCATTCAAATGCTCTGAAAGCAAAGAAGATAGATCAGAAGAGTCATCAGAAGAAGATGAGAGCTCAAGCAACTGCGAAGATGAAGAAGCAATGGTGTCAAGAAGATTGCAGCGCATTCTAGCTAAGAAGAAGAAGTTCCAGTCTGGTAGAAGACACTTCAAGAAAAATAAGGACTTAAGAAACCAGATGGAAAGATCAGAAGAAGGGTGAGCCCGTATGCTATGAATGCAAGAAGCCAGGACATATCAAGGCAGATGTCCAAAGTTTAAGAAGCCTGAATTCAGAAAGAAAGAATGCTCAAAGAAATTCAGGAGACACAAGAAGAAGGCTATGGCAGCAGCCTGGAGCAACAGCAGTGACTCGGACAGCGAGTCAAGCTCAAGCAGTGATGAAGAAGAAGCCAACCTGGCCTTCATGGCAAATACTGAAGAAAAGGTAACTTCTGACTCATCTTTTGATTCATGTAATGATTCTGATTCTGATAATTTAGAAGAAGCATTTAACGAACTGTATAGTCAATATAGAGAAATATCTAAATTGTTAAAAGCCATAAGAAAAATATTACACAAAACTACTAATTCAGATCTAAAAACAGAAAATGAAGAACTAGAGAAGTAAGTAACTGAACTTAAAAGAAGAAATGAATTATTATGTGAAGATCTAAAAGATAAGATGAGCAAATAATCAAGCTAGAAAAACAAGAGAGTTCAGACAGTTGAAAATTGAAATCAAAAGACTAACAGAAAAAAAGAGAAACTGTCTAATACATTAGAAAATTCACTAATGGTAAAACTCCTTAATACTAAAAGGGGCTAGACGTTCAGGTAAGAAGAAACATGGTTTAGGCTATACACCCCAGATAATGAAGACACAACATATACCCTAAGACATATCCAACTCCAAAATTTGTACTGAACAAGACATAACATACAAAGCTAACCTTAAGTATCTTGAAAAAGTAACTAGAACAACAGCTGCAGTCACTGCAACAAACTAGGTCACAAGACTACATGTCCAACTAATATAAAAGTGGATAATCAAAAAGAAAAACATGATACTGACCAACCAGGACCCAAAAGAAACTTGGGTACCTAAAGCTTAATGTTTTTATTTCAGGGAAACATCCAAATGGTATTGGATAGTGGATGTTCAAGGCACATGTCAGGAAATAAAAACCTGTTTTCTCACCTCGAAGCTGAAGAAGGAACAGTCACCTATGGAGATAACGGAAAAGGGACTGTTATTGGCAGTGGTTTAGTACAGCAAGGAAAAACAGTAATTGAAGAAGTTCTGTGCGTGAAAGGTCTGAAGCATAATCTTATCAGTATAAGCCAGCTTTGTGACAAGGTCATCAGATAAAGTTTCAAGAATCCAAGTGCAGCATCTTGAAGGATGGAGCAGTAATTTTCGAAGCTAACAGGGAAAAGAACCTATGTGCTCTACCTTGAAGAACTCAAAGATCAAGACGTTTGTTTAGCAGCCAGCAAAGAGCAGTCAACTGAGCTGTGGCACAGAAGATTGGGCCACTGCAGTTTGGATGGTATGAACAAGCTCAGAAAGAAAAGTCTTGTGGAAGTCTGCCAAAGGTCAGCACTAAAATGGATGGTATCTGCAGACCTTGTGCAAAGGGAGCACACTAAGAGTTCTTCAAGTCAAAGACTGTGGTAACCACCTCTAAATCCTTAGAACTCCTTCAATGGATTATGGATTTGTTTGGGCCAATGAGGACCACCAGTCTTGGAGGAAAGAATTTTGGATTTGTGATTGTAGATGACTATTCCAGATTCACATGGAGTTCTTTCTTGGAACACAAGATGATACATTGATAGTTTTGTATTTCACAGCAGCAAAGTACAAAAGACAAGAAGTATTGCATTGTTGGAATCCGGTCAGATCATGGAGGAGAGTTCCAAAATGAAAAGTTTTCAAATTCTGTGATGACCAAGGGATTGAGCATAACTTCTCAGCACCAAGGACACCACAGCAGAATGGAGTTGCTGAGAGGAAGAATAGAACCTTATTGGATATGGCAAGAACAATGCTGTCAGAATGATTTACCAAGGTATTTCTGGGCCGAAGCTGACACAGCAAGCTACATCATTAATAGAGTGATGATCAGGCCTATCTTGAAGAAGACTGCATATGAGCTGTACAAAGGAAAGAAGCCGAAGATCAGTCATTTCAGGACATTGGTTGTCCATGTTTCATCCACAACAACGACAAAAGAGATTTGGTAAGTTGGATGCCAAATCAGATGAATCATTTTCATGGGGTATGCTTCTAAACCTAAGGTTATAGAGTATTAATAAGCGTACACTATTAATAGAGCAATCTGTGCACATTATCTTTGATGAAACTAACCTTCCTTGAGAAAGGAAGAAGATAGTGACATTGATGATGCAGATGATTTGTCCAAGAAATTAAAGAACACATCAATTGAGGACAAGGAAGATCCACCTCTGGAAGACCTGCAACAAACAGACATTGAACATGAAATCTTCCAAAGGAATGGAGATACAAGAAAGATCACCCACCTGAAAACATCATTGGTGATCCAACTGTAGGGGTAAGAACAAGAGGTAATGTAATCCCTTGTGATTACCTAGCTTTTGTTTCTCAATAGAGCCTAGAACAGTCAATGAAGCTCTTACTGATGAATCTTGGATTTTAGCCATGCAAGATGAACTGAATCAGTTCAAGAGAAACCATGTATGGTCACTTGTTTCTAGACCATCAGATCATCCAGTTATTGGCACCAAATGGGTGTCAGAAATAAATTGGATGAAGCTGGTGTGATCTTAAGAAATAGGGCAGATTGGTAGCTCAAGGCTATTCCCAAGAGGAAGGCATAGATTTCGATGAAACCTATGCACCTGTAGCTAGACTTGAGGCTATTAGAATCTTACTTGCATATGGCATCTGCTCTAGATTTAAAATTATTTCAATGGATGTCAAGTCCGCATTTTTAAATGGTTTTATTAAGGAGGAAGTGTATGTTGAACACCTCCAGGTTTTTGATGCACAGAATTTACAAATCATATTTTTAAACTTCATAAACTTATATGGTTTAAAGCAAGCACCTAGAGCCTGGTATGAAAGGCTTAGTTCCTTTTTATTAAACCATGCTTCACTAGAGGACAAGTAGATAGCACTTTATTTATAAAGTCAAAGGTCAAGCACATACTACTTGTACAAATTTATGTAGATGACAATTTTTTGGATCTACTGATGAATCTCTTTGCAAGTACTTGAGAAGCTTATGCAGGGAGAATTTGAGATGACATGATGGGGGAGCTGAACTACTTCCTTGGATTACAAATCAAGCAAGGAGGAGATGGCACCCACATCTGTCAAGCTAATACACCAAGGAGCTCTTGAAGAAATTTGGATTCGAAAATTCCAAGCCACTGTCACACACCAATGAGCACACTCAACAAGATGGACAATGACAAGGATGGTAAGAAAGTAGATCAAAAGATCTACAGAGGTATGATAGGTTCTCTACTTTACTTAACTGCCAGCAGACCTGATATACTATTTAGTGTATGCATGTGTGCTAGATATCAAGCAGATCCTAGAGAATCTCATCTAATTAGTGTTAAAGAATTTTCAGATATCTGTCCAGAACTCATGATCTAGGTATATGGTATCCAAAATCATGTGAAGTCAATTTAGTAGGATACTCTGATGCTGACTATGCTGGATGCAAAATAGATAGAAAAAGCACCAGTGTTTGTTGTCAATTCCTTGCAGGATGTCTGATATCCTGGTCCTCCAAGAAGCAGAATTCTGTAGCACCTCAATAGCTGAAGCTGAGTATGTGGCTGCTGGAAGTTGCTGTACACAACTCCTATGGATAAGCAACAACTTGAGGACTATGGGCTACACATCAAGTCAATCCACTGCTATGTGACAACACAAGTGCTATAAACTTAACCAAAAATCCAGTACAACACTCAAGGACCAAACACATTGAGGTTAGATATCATTTTATTCATGATCATGTAGCTAATGGTAATATAGAGAATTTCTTTCATTGATACAATAATCATTAGCAGACATCTTCACAAAAGCCTTACCCGAAGAGAGGTTTACTTCTCTCAGAAGGGATTAGGCATGTGCAAATTGTGAAAGATTTATTTTCTAAATTTGAGATATTAATTTTCAGAGCCTAAATTAATTATTCTCCTTGAAAGTGAGCAAAATATCTCAATTATCTCTCATTTATCCTATCTGGCGTAAATACTCCTGTCGGTTCGTTATTTGTAACTCTTTATTTCTTTCAATTGGAGTTTTGTCGTTTTTCCGCCATAAAGACACAATCCCATTTCGAAAAGCTTTTATCCTTTATTTCAAATCCCGGAATCTGTGTGGGAACGATTCCTCTTCCCTCTTTATCTCTTTCGTCCTCCTGCCTGAGGCGATCCTATCGACCCCGCATCAACTTTCCTCAGATTTGAAGCCTTCAACCTCTCCCGCCAGAAATTTCTTGAGGGGTTCTTCCTCAATCACCCTTCCGTCCTCCAGAACCTTTCCTTGTTAGATTCCATGGCCTCTACAACCATTTCGGCACGTTGGGGCTACGGAGCTGCGTTCCTCACCGCAGATCAGCAAGCTAGGTTCGCGTCAGTCAAGGCTAAGCTTTGTGTCACAAGGCAGTAGATTTGGCAGACCTAGAGAAGAATGGCATGGGAAGTTTAGTTGAAGCTTTGCAGAAGTTAAAATGGACGAAGATTGCAACCCTGTCTGAAGTAAGTTATCCGTATCTTGTGAAAGCTTTTTATGTTTGTTTGAAGACTGAGGCTGATGGGACCTTGACATCCATGGTCAAGGGTACCCAGATCAGGATCACCAGAGATTTGTTAGCCTCTCTGTTTGAAGTCTCCACCACTGGTCACAGTGGAGTCCACTCTGTGGGCACTCAAGTCAGGGGCTAGGGATTATTGGTCCGAATTTAGGCTGAAGGATGGGAAGCTAGATATCACCAGCTTAGTACGTTCAATCGGTTATTGCACTTCATTATTTGTCAGATTATTGTTCCTAGGAGTGCATCTTTCTCTACCTGCGCCAGGTAGATTCAGACCTGATGTTATGGGCCATCCAGAACCAGGAATTAACACTGCAGAATTAATAATTGAGAGGATGAAGTTTTCCAGTTCTCAGGTGTGGGACACCAAGAGTAAGTTGAATATCTCACTACCTTATGCCCATCTCTGACAAGAATTTTCCAGCATTTTGGCATTAGCGTAGAGTTTGGTGATGTTTCTGAGAAAATGGGCCAAGCCATCAGGTCCAAATTTTGAGAAAGAGTGGATTTTCAGTTGTGAATGGTGTATGGTCAAAGACTGGTGCGGTTGAGGGTGAAGCAATCATTGGTGAAGCCCAAGAGGACCTAGAACTAGTAGCAGACACGGCAGTAGTTGAGCCAAGCAAGCAGCAATTGATCAAGTAGTTCTAGCAGCAGCAGTGCCAGCAGTAGTAAGGAAGAAGCAGCAGAAGATATTGAGGACATTCCTCCTAACTTCATTGAGGCCCTTTGGGCACTCTCAGAGTCAAGTGCAAGTGAGTCTCATGTAGCAGAATCTGTGGCAGAAGACAGTGGTCATGGAAGAAGCTCCAAGCCAGCAGGAGCAAGTATCAGTTCAAGAAGATGTAGTGATGGAAGATGCTCCCATTGAGGGGAGCATTCAGTAGCAGAGGATATTCAGGGAGAAAGTGTTGTGGCATCAGGCCACACTGAGTTCCTTCAGAAGACTCCCGTCCAAGAAGAAGCAGCAGCAGCACAAAACCAATGTTCCTGTGACTGCTGAAGAGGTGGTGTTGAAAGGGCAGTGAGACTCCAGGGGGAGGGAAATAAAACCCCCCAGGAATCAGTTCAGAGAAGAGAGACTGCTAGTTCATCAGATTCAGAAGAATGACCAGGATCACCAGCCCCCGTGGTCCAGGCCAGGGAGAAAGGAAAAGCAGCAGCAGTACAGATGTCCCTCTCATTGCAAACACTCCCTTTTCAAAGGCAGAAGAGACAAATATTGTCATCAATTTGAAGCCTGTCATAGAAAGATTGGATGCTCAAGGGGAGATCTTGTGCTCAGTTTAGTCTGATGTAAACTCTATTTTCATGAGCCAGGCATCCACATCCAAGGAGTTGTCTCAAGTAAAGAATGCTGTAAGGTGGTTCAATAAGGAGTTAGGAAGCATGAAGACAATGCTTTCTGAGATTTTGAAGGCAGTTGGAGCCCAAGCTCCTCCTCCTCCTCCACCTCCTGCTGCTCAATGAAGTGAAGAAGATGTTCCAGGCCATCTAGGCCAGATGAGCAAGTGGCAGGGCATCAGGGCCGGCATAGCTAGTTCACAAGCAGAGGTCATGGTTCAGGGCCATCAGGGCCAGTTGAGCAGTGCAAGGGCCTTCAGGGCCAGCTGAGAAGGTGTCAGGGCCATCAGGGCTTTTGGAGTCAGAATCTGTGCACAAGTAGCTGAAGAAGAAGAAGCTGCGCTCCTGAGCCCCCAGCTCCTTCCTCCACTCAGACCCCAGTACCTCCATCACCACCTTCATCATCCACAGCTCCACCTGCACTCAAACCTTTCAAGAAACCACAACCAGAACCATCTCATCACCTACACCTTTCCCTTCTCAATCCACCTCTCCTCCTATCTCTTCAACAACCATTCTTCACCTCCACCTATCTTTGCGGTTCCTCCAGACTCCTCATCAGCTGGATCCTCCTCTTCTTCTATCCCACCATCCTCATGACCATCAGATATCCCACCTACTACCTCACATCCCTTCTACATCCTTCTCTCCACCCTCTTTCATTACTATAATTCCTGAGGATGCTCAACTTGAATCTCCCTATCTCTGGAAGTCAAGGATGAGTTTGAAAGAGTCATCCTCCGGTCTATACTGAAGGTTGGGCATCATATCCATACGACAGACTCTTCTAGTTCTGCTCCTAAGAAGAGGAACCTCCTCTCTTTCCTCTAAACCTAGCTTTCCCCCTCTGTGGTTTTATCTCACAGTGGACAACAGAAATAAACCACTGTACAGAGAATATCTTCAGAAGGTTGTTTTTGCAACTATCATCAACCTTCCTTTTCTTAACCTTTCAGACCACCTGAATGTCATTCTACCCTATACCTCTCTAACCAAATCGAAAAAATCAAAAATCTTCTCTATTGCTCATTCCAAGACTGAAGAGCAATGGGCTAGGGGCACAAAGAGCTGTACAATAATTTCTTCTAGCTAAGTCTGCTAGATTCCCTCCAGGGACCATTCCCTGACTCTCTCAGAATGGTTCCAAATTCATCACAAGAATTGTTGGGCCCCATTCATTCAGAAGGAGATCAAGATGGCCAGGCACTTCCAACTCTTCAACAACTATAGATATGTCCATCGACTCCCTAGGTCCAATTCAGTCATTTAAGCAGGCCATCAGTGCACTTGGTTCAACCATAGCCCACACTGAAGCTGTCCAAGTAGATTTTGCCACCCTTCAGGTGCCAGAGGAAATCTTGCTTCCACCTATTCACTCTCTAGTAATGGAATCAACTGTTGGGTCAATAATTTTTGAACGTTTTGCCAGAGTTATGGGCCGAATTAAGATACAGAAAGGCTTTCTGGTTGTGTTTCATAGATTTCTCTTCAGAGAATATCACCAGGGCCATGTCAGTGCTGAGGTTCTTGCTCCCATTCTGTCAGAATGTGAGAGATTAACCCCTTTAAATTGGGCCAGATTTTACCCTCTCTCTGCTCAGCAGCTGTCAGATCATAATGAATCCCAGGCTAGGGAAGGTCACCCTCCAGTTTCTACAGCTACTTTCTTGGACATGAATTCTATTCACTTGGTCCAGGATCCTTTCAGGACTTGGGTTGAAAGATATAAAGTCTATGTAGCCCTTTGTCAGGAGTTGAAGGCCAAGCAGAACCTCTATCCCATTTCAGTTGATCAATTCCTTGCTTTTGCCAGTTTTGGGACAGTGACCTTCTACAAAGTCTCCCTTGATAGAGATGCTTATGCCAATTTCCTTGATGAACAGTTAGCTCTCCATGTCAAGAAGATGGCTCCCTCCATGGGACCAATGTACTCTCCTGCTCCTGGTGTCTTTCGTCAAATGTTTGAGAAGCAGGAAGAGCAGGCATGGGAAACCATTCTCACTATGCCTCCCTCCTCTCTCCTACCTTTTATCTCCCTGTACCTCCACAGCATTAAATGAATACAATTGTTGTCTCTTTTCTCATTCAGATGTTTTCTCTCTTCTTTGTCCTTCTTGTATCTTTTTGCTTAATGACAAAAAGGGGGAGATATTGCAAGCTCTGAAATACATATGGTGAACTATTCAAACAATTTCAGAATTTAAATGTAGACTTATCTGGCTATTTCTGAAGTTTGTTGAAGTTTTGTCATCACCAAAAAGGGGGAGATTGATGAACATTCTATCCCCATGTAATTTAAATTAATTACATTCTCTTATTTTGGTGATTAACAAAACTATTTTATTTGATAATTATCAAACCCTTGATTAAGGTCACTAACCTATTTTCTACAACTTACACCGGAAATAAGATCAAAGTAAAACAAGCCAAATAGGTAAGAATCTTCATACTGTAGAAGCATATTTTTTCTAATACATTAATTTACTAAGCCATAAGATTTCTTTGTTTAAACGATTCCATAATCAATAAGGATTCATTATATGCTTTAACCGATTTGATAAATATTCGTAACAATTTCTTTAGTCTCGTAACGGCTTGCTTTTGTAACGATTCCTTTAATCATCGTAACGACTTGCTCTCGTAACGATTCCTTTAGTCATCGTAACGACTTGCTTTCGTAATGATTCCTTTAGTCATCGTAACGACTTGCTTCGTAACGATTCCTTTAGTCATCGTAACGACTTGCTCTCGTAACGATTTCTTTAGTGTCATAACGATTTGCTATTGTAACGATTCCTTGGTGATCATAACGATTGCTATCGTAACGATTCTTAGTGATCATAACGATTTTGCTATCGTAAAACGATTCCTTTAGTGATCATAACGATTTGCTATTATAACGATTCCTTTAGTGATCATAACGATTTACTATCGTAATGATTCCTTTAGTGATCATAACGATTACTATCGTAACGATTCCTTTAGTGATCATAACGATTTGCTCTCGTAACCTTCTTTAGTGATCATAACGATTTGCTCTCGTAACGATTCATTTAGTCATCGTAATGATTTTTTCTTTAGTGATCACAACGATTCTTTCATATCTCATAACGATTTGATTATATCACCTTGATCACATGATTCTTTCATATCTCATAATGATTTGATTATATCATCTTGATCCAACGATTCTTTCATATCTCATAACAGTTTGCTATTAAGTGACAATGAGTTTGGTTGCATAACGATTTCATAAGTCATAAATGCATCGATTTCATATTATCAACTTGACGTAGACTTATCCTTTCAAAGGGTTGAATAGTCAAAGTCTTCGCACATATCCCTCTAACCTCTGTGCATTTATTACTCTGAACGTATCTCTGTATTCATGCAGATGATATTTTTCTATTATCGTATCTTTTCTGAAAACATTTTTTGAACAACAAAATGGCATTACTGTTTTGATGAACATTCATTCTGACGTTGACAGACAACAAGAGACACTAGCTGTCTACTGTTTAGCATTTAATGTATGCAGGTCTCTGACAACATTCGTCATACAACATTGACAAATAGAAGCCAAGAAAGATCACAGAAGATCCTCTCTCTCTCTCTCTCTTCTCTTTCCGTGCATGAAAAGGATAAAGGACTGTTGATTGGAAGCTTCCAAGTGTCAAGCAGTCTACGTACGCTTATGCATAGAGACAATGGGCACTTCAACGTTCGAATTTGAAAAGGATGTATAAAGGGAGATTTGAAGATTCAAAAGAAGACACACGGAGAACCAAGGATACCAAGTGAAATCGTCTTCAACCTCTCTGAAAGCCAAGCAAACACCTTTATTAGTTTCCAGCTCTAGCTCTCTGTGCTTAGTGTAGATCTGTGAGAGAGCTTCTTGTTCTGAGAAGAATCCATTTTTGTAAATCTTGTTCTTCTCAGTCCTTGCTTCAGATCAAGTGTGCTCTATAAGCTTGATCTAGGGCATCTTCCTCTTGAACATTTTTTAGGTGTTGTTCTTTTTCGGTGTTAAGGAAGACCTGGTGTGGTATCCAGGGTGCTGTTCCCTTCGTTGTGAAGGAGACCTGGTGTGGTATCCAGGGTGTTGTTCCCTTCGGTTGTGAAGGAAGACATGGTGTGGCATCCAGGGTGTTTGTATTTCCCTTCGTGTGAAGGAAGACCAGCTGCGGCTGGGTGTAAGGGTCCTTAAGGGGGACAGTACCCTTGGTAGTGAAATCCTGAGATATTGCTCAGGGACTGGACGTAGGACTCCTAAGGAGAGGAGATCTGAACCAGGATAATTCTTATGTTGTGTGATTGTTGATTTTCTAACTATAACTAACATCCATCGAAGTGTATTTCTCTGTGAACGTTTTTAGTGAACATGTATTAGCTGATAATTTTAAAGACCCATTCACCCCCCCTCTGGGCTACCTAACTAGGCAACAGAACACAGAAAAATAAAAACCATTGTCAGGATTCCTTACCTTCTTCACAAGTCATACAGCTCAAAGAAAGTCAACACTCACATCATGCTAGAGCTACCAAAAGGTAAAGCCTCATCCATCTTCATCATCAAATTGCTCCACAAAGGAGAGAAGCTTCCAGCAAATGTACTTAACCAAAGGTAAGCACTAGGTAAGAAATTCTCCTATATCTTTAATTGTAATAAACTGTTGTCTTTTGCCAAATATTACTGGAATAAAAATGAAAATATCAAAAAACTGCCAAATCAGGTCTAATTTTTTATTGTTATAGAATTGGTCATATCTCTAGAGACTGTTGGTACAGAGATTATCTTTTTAATGCATGCTTTCCAAGCCTCATGCTCATACACATGCTCCTGTACATAGAAATAAAAATCATGTTCAGCTGCTGAAAATACTCAGAATTCTATGTACATAAGAATGGAACTGCTGCACAAACTAAATCATCTGCGTTCTATATCAAAAATCTAAAAAATAGAAAATTTCATGAAACCATAGAGGCATTAAAACAAGACAAAAAATATGGAGCTAATGCTCCTCATAGTTTCTATCAATGAAAGAATGTATCTATGCCAAAATTAAAATCCTTTGGATTCAGAAATCATTGTTGCATTCTAACATTGATTCATTGTAGCACCCAAGCAAGTGTGGGTCCCAAAGGTAGCTTGATCACAAGCTAATGAGCCTTGTAGCCATACCTTTTCATCTAGATCAAAACAATGGCTATGTAAGGCAAGAAAAGTTGGAGACACACGTAAAATCTTTGAAAAGAATAAGACTGTTCAGGTAAAAATCTCATATCATTTCAGAATTGAATTACTTAATTGGAATAACTTCTTAGATTTTTTTGAACAATGAAGAGTGTGTTTATTGCTGCCCCCAACAATAATTCATCTTAGCAATGGGTATCATGGTTGTATTAACTTGCTTGTATAAATTTACTCATGATTTGAAATGCATGTTACCCTCCCTGTGACTTCTTGGTATATCAAATGGTGAATGTGGAAGGACAAGTTATGTTGTCTGAAACCTATCATTATGCGTGAGTAAAATACTCTGTCAAGTACCAAAAGTCATGTTATGTATGAAGCTAATTGTGTGCATAATCATGTGTGAATTGCTTGCAATTTTTTTTAATTCCATGCACATGTTAAGGGGGAGTAAATTTGAAAAAGGTAAAATTTTTTTTCCTGCTGCTGCATTCTGAATGAGTTTTTCAATGTCATGTGTCGACATATTGAAGATCATGTGTCGACATAACTTCTTCAAATTGTATTCAGAAATGTCATCTTTGATATCTTCCATCTCCTTTTTGCAAATAAAATCTTTGTCCTCTTGCAAATAAATTTCCATTTCTCACATTGCATTGGCATTCTTGGTATATCAAATAGTGATTTGAAGAAAGACAAGTTAGGCTTATCTGGACACTTTCACTATGTGTGAGTATATGTCTTTGCCAAGTATCAAGAGCCTTTATATGCAACTGTTGAGGGGGAGCTTTGTTTTTCAATAAAACACTCATGTTAATTCTACTCTCACTTTGGTATCAGATATTTACTTTCACTTCATTGAATCCTTCCTTCTTCAATAATTTTCAGGGTCACCATGTCAGGGGGAGATTTGTAGCACCCCAGAAATTTTAATTACATAAAAATTTAAATAAATAGAAATAAATAATTTCTATAATATCAGATTATTTAAAGCATATGTACCACTATTGTATGTGCAAAAACACATCGGAAAATTTCGTAAAAATTATAAATCAACCCCATACATTATTCCTAAATGTTCCAGAAAGCAATTTGTGCCAAGAAAAAATCGGATTAGCCAAGTTTAAAGTGTTTCGCGACTTATTATCGTAATTCATGGATAAGTCGAAAAATCATTATCACGCGTACTTGGATGAGTTAGAAAATTAAATAAAAATCATATACAGACTTCAAATAATCCTCTAATGACCCATCAAAAAATTTGGGTCAATAAAAATCATTTGGACTAGGTTTAAGAGTTATTGTGACCGATTTTCAAATAGGAAACAAGTCGGAAAACCGTTACACGAAAATACGATGCAACCATAAATTAAATAAAAATATTGGCGAGACTTCCAACATTATATATTGATGACCCATTATCATAATTGGGCCAATGGACAAAATTTGGCCCAAAAATCAAATAAAGCTAGAAATACATGGAAATTCGTAACTCTAAATAGGCTGAAATTGAAAGAGGCAATTTGAGTTGAATTGAGATAGAAACATGCATTCTTGGCAACCCAATTCGTGCTTAACTAGGGTGGGAGGTTTCCTAAAGCCTCACACACTCAAATGGAGGAAGAAATCCTCAAATTAGGAAACTAATATGTCAAAACCGCAACCTAGTTTCCTTGTCCCATAGGACTCCTAAACACCATGGTAGCTTAAATACTCTCCATCAAACCCGTGGGGACGAGCTTACATCTTGTTGGGGTCGTGTGGAGGAGTTCTTGGTGGCTGGGGAGCAGGAGATCGTCCACACCAAGCCATTCTTCTTCCCCTTCTCGTCTGCTGCGACCTGCATAAACTGTCCACTTGAAGTTGACCAAAGGTGAGTCAAACCATAACCAAACCTTGCAAGGCCTATACCCTGGAAAGAGGGTCAAGTCTACGTTCTAACCCAAGTGGAATGCCCAAATTCCATGCAGTATACACGAGTATTAAGCGTTTTCCTCCAAGTGGTCTGAACACAGGTTTTTAGAAAAATGAGACTTTTTCAACCAAAAGGTAGGTTTTCTCTCGGGCCAAACCTTAATATATCCTATACCAATGTGTAGAGAATCAAGGTAACTTTCGTTTCCCACTGGTTTCATTGAATTGCAATGAGTAGATTTTGAATTATAAGTGTTTTTCCAAAGTTGCGCACTGTTAGGGATTTTCCCGTTCTTTATATGTTGCATGTGATTCAAGACCGAATTAGAGAAAACCCACAACATAAAAGTTTTTCTACTAGTTGTCCTAGTCATGTCTTGTGTTGAACAATTTGTCTAAATGTCATTAGTTAGAGATTATAAGTGTGCTATGAGGGTCACTGTATGATACTGTGTTTTCGGGTTGCACTGTGGTTTTTACGTTGTGTTGATTTATCACGCATCTCTAGGTCATTTAAAATTATTTAAAATCATAGTCTGCATCTATTTCATGTTCCCTACGACTTTCATGATGAGACTTTTGTCCTAAAGGCCCTAGTTATTCCGGCATCATACCTTGCAAAGTAGATCTTGCATCTAACTATCCATAGTCTTCTATACCTCATGTTTGACTTGATTAAAGCCTATCTAAACCATCATTATTTTCTAATTTCGATTTACTGGAAGCACCCTTGCATGTCTAGGTTGGTTTAAAACTAGTTTCGTGATTTTTCATGCACTGTACAATTTGTTCTCTATTTTGAAGCTCCCTGTGTCAATATAAGGCAGTCCTAGACCGCAATCCAAGAACATGTCTTTTCTCTGTCAGATTTAGGTGCAGACCCTGTGAACGTGATGGCCCGATAGGCCGCGTTCTGAGGTCGTGTCGCGACAGCAAACCTGTCGCATTCTGAATGCGATGAGCGCCCCATCGCTATCTCTCTGCCTGATCTGACTGCCTTGTCGCGTTCTGTACATACCCTTGTCACGTTCTGTCCCGACCCTGTCGCGACCATTATTGGGTTGCGTCGCGTTCTCAGAATTTTGCGTGAAACACCACTTATTTCTTTTGCAAAACTTTCCGCTATACCCAAGGTTTGTTTACCATGGTGTTTAATGTGTAAATTGCATGTTTTTGGTCTGGTCATTACATGATGGTTATTTAATGGCTTAAAAGTGGTTAACCCATTTAAAAACTATAATTACATGAACAGTATTCTAATTATTCTTTTAATGATTTGATCATTCATGAAACTTGTGATTCGCTCTTGTTACTGTTCTAGCTTGATAAAATGATAATTATTATCTTAAAATCTTGCTAACCCATGTGTAGTTAAATGCATTGTTCATTGCATGCCATCATGTTAAGTGTTTCGCGAGTTTGAAACCGATGGTTTGTGAATTGACACACGTACATCACTACACA